>JAKFQP010000123.1:1077852-1117325 GCA_023375905.1 Nycticorax nycticorax
CAGACAGAACCTACCCATCTGGTTTATACATTGTATAACAGCAGGGACAGAACAGTAGGACTTAGTGGACAATTTCATTATTATGTGAAAATATTACTGATGTCAACATAATTTTTAGTAAGTGCTTACAGAAAAAGAATGGCAGAGCATTTTGATCACAACAATATTTCTGTAGGAATAGAGAAATATACTATATTTTTGTGGAGGATACATTTCTAGTAAAAACAATCATAGGCTAGCTGTGCTTAAAATGACAAAATGCTGAGGATTTCTTTCTCTCTGAGGAGAAAGGAAAACATAGAAGAAGAATATAAAATATCTAATTCTTGATACATTTTTCAAGTTTTAAAAACAGGCAGGTGTATTTTGATACTATTTTACTGCAAGGTTCTCTGTCACTTCCAGTGTTTTCTTTTTTCTAGGGTATCAAGAAAGTTTTGAATAATGAAGGTAGCAAATACTAGAACAGAAGTGATTTCCCCCTCCCCATCCCGCTGTCCCAGAGCCTTCAGGCCAAGGTTGGGTGCATTTGTGAGAAAATGCTATAGTTGGACTCAGGCTACTCAGTTTATGCAGGAGTTTTGTTTTAAAATCTGGCAATGGTGATGTCAGAGACCAGGTAATGCATCTTCACAACCCCATCGGGCCCCTAGCAAATTTTGCTGACTTCTTTGTTCACATTTTTGTTCATCAATGCTAAACATAACCAGTAATGGTGAAATTCCTAATCAGAGATGTAAGAAAGAGCAAAGGTTTGCAACAACCAACATCTGCCCCTTGTACACAACCACTGGGCCACCTTGTGCACAACCACTGGGCAGCACATAGAGCAGGGGTAATACGCCTGTAGCTCTTCTGGCAGGAAGATAGAGCTCAAAGGAAGGTTTTGCAAAAGGGTATGGTTTGTAATTACATTCGCTACAGGAAATATGTTGTACCATAAGCTCCATGCTTAATCTGGAGGCTTCTACAGATTATATCTATGTAATCTTATTGTACTTTCAACATGTCAGTGGTTTTTTGGCAGATGATTTTACTGAAATGTCTCCTGGGAATGTTTGCTTTTTGGGGTGGCTGAGTCGGAGCAGGAGCACCACTGCTGCTTGACAGCCTGCACCTTCACTCACCTGCATCGCTACTTTTGCATGGTATCTACCAGATCACTCCGACGGTAGACTTACATGACTGAGCCTTGTAGCTGAGGCAGCAAAACATTGTTTCTCTGTTCATTTTTGCACATTCATCTGTTGTTGTCCCTGGTGTTCTAACAGAGAAGTGAACCACAAAAAAAGACTTCACATTGAAAGATAACCTTTGTACAGGTGCGACCTTGGTATTGGTTGCTCTTTCTGTGGGCACAAGCAGCAATAATTTATTTTGAGGGTCATGTTAACATACATTTTCTGTTAAAACACTTGGTAAAAGAAAGCATTGCTGTTAATAGTTTTTACTAAAGAACATGCTAATTTTTGTCAGCACTTGCAATTGCTATATGTTGATGTTTAAACACCAAATTCTAATTTAATACACTTAGTGTTGAAAAACTGTCATTTAAATATAGAGAAAATACTTAATTATGTATCTTAAGGACACCCTTCCCAGCTGCCCAAGTTGCACAAACTCTTTCTTTCATGTGGATTTTAGAAAAAAATAACAATTATATGTATATAACAATTATAATAACAATTATTTTTCATGCCAGCAGTCTAACACAGTGACCTGCAGGATGCTTAGGTTTGCTTCCAGAGCCTACATACCAGCAGGGCTGAGCAGTTTGTCACTTGCCTGATCAGGTCTCTCATCACAGGCCGACTACCACCAAGCCTGTCATGGGTCTTGATCTGATAAGATTTCTTGGAGGATGCCCATCATGAGAAATGAGATAATAAATGAGAAAATGAGGCATAAGGGGATTAGCGGAGGCAATGGTTCTCCCTTTACATAGTGTGTAGTGTCAAGACCTGCTGCATTCTCTATAGCAGAGAAGGCATAACCCTGTCCCATGCTTTTTCAAGGAAAAGAACTCCTTTTCCCCTTTTTCTAGGTGTGGTTTGTAAGTATTAGGCCACAGAACAATTTTTCTTCTCTCTCTTTTGGCCCAATCTTTTTCACAAAGCACTTTTAAGAGCAAAGGTGGAGAGGGCAGTCTCTGTGCTCGTACCCCACAGTCACTGCATAGTTTTTACAGTCCCCATGGACAAACTGCCACCTTAATGCCACCTATATATGTGTACAAGTGTATAATAGTATATGAGTATACTATTATAGGAGTATATAATGATACAAAATAATACAACCATAGTTCTTCAGGAGGAAAGACAGTCCTAGTGAGCATTGCAATAAGGGGTGTGGGTCCCACCTGGATCCCCTCTGGCAAGTAGAAACTGAATACGGAGCATCTGCTTCACTGGCAGACCTCTAGCCTCGTGTCTGAGAAACTGTTTTGTAAAAGGCAGGCATTTCCTCTCCTCCTGGAAAAGTGCAGCATCAAGCCCTGCTTAATTCTTTGAGGGTGAGATGATGGGCACCCATATTCATGAAGGGGTTTTGGTAATCAATCCCATGAGGATCTACCATCACCTCTAAGCGGGGCACTTGCAGGGCAAGGGCTTAAGACTCTTTCCCTTCTCAACTTCTCTCTGTTGACTAAGCTGGAGGCAACTCCATTTCAGCAAGCAGCTTTTCTAGAACCCTTTTAGAGGAAATTAACTCTTCGACTGCATTGAACGGTGCACCTTTTTCAGGCAACAAGAAACTGTGAGTAGTCATGCACTAGTGAGTCTTTTTTGGCAATGCAAGGTTGCGCCCATTTTACAGTGGTAAAAAATGGCTCAGAAGAGGTTCTGTCTGCCCTTATCTACCTAGTGAATTGTTCATTTGAGGGATGCTCTTTCTAAGGCCCATTATCTGCAACTGGAAAATAGTGATTTTTTTTATTCTTTTCATGCTCTTCAGTTTAGAGAAAAAATACAAAGAAAAGATGGCAGGGGTAAGGATGGCCAGATGGAGAGAAAAACAGTGCTATTAAAAACCCTGAACCCTCTGCTTCTCTGCCCAGACAGCATGTAGGAGAGCAGTCCTCCTGCAAAGTGGTCGACTGAGCCCTCCTGGTGCTCTCTTAAGATCAGTTCCCTTCTGATGTGGCAGCCAGCACTGCCTGGTGCATGTAAAGAGCAATAACAAACTGAAGTGTACCTGGGATTGTTTGACAAACTGCTTCTGAGAAAAGAAATGAAATGGACAGAAAAAAACCTGAAGGAATTTGAAAAATTTACTGTAGTTTTTAATCACAAATTATGTTTAATAAATATTGCTGGTGATTGAATTTTTAAGTTTTATATATATAGTCTAAACAAAAAAAAAAAAAAAGAAAAGGAAAAGGAAATTTGTGCTTTTGAGCTTTCATTAGTATATAGACATCTTTACTGTGCATGGAGTTGGGGCAGAGAGCGGTGTGTCCCCTGGTGTGAGTGCTGAACAGCAGTGCCCTACTGGAGAGTTACACGAACACAAACATGGTGCATGCATGAAGTCATGTTACAATGATGTGCAGACATGGGGATTGGGATTTTTTTGACACAGCAGGAGACAAGCAACACAAAAGTTAGATATCCTTCCAAGAGGCACAAAACAAGTTTCTGAAAGAGGCAAGTCCACAGCTTGTTTCCTGCCTAGCACTTCTTGCATTGCTGTATATGCCACTCATGTTTTATTTGATTTCTGTAAAACTTCTGAGGATTGGTGTACCTATAAATAAAGGACCCTAAAGTGAGCATAAAATTTAATTCAGTTGGTGGAATTTCTCTTAGACTGCTGCAGTGTAGGAGTGCTGGGTTTTTTTCTTGACTATGTCAAACTTTAATGGCCTGCTACAATTCTGCAGCTTTCAGGAATAACGTCAAAAAGGCCCAGATTTCTGTACCTGCCATTCTGTAAGACATATGTATTTTTATCAATTTGATTTGCTTAAGCATTAGCCTTAATATATATTGCAAATGGTAACTGTTTCGGGTATAGGTGGAAATCTCAGAGCTGCTGCAAATGATCTGTTTCAGATTTAAATTCAAGTGCATTATGATTCTTTGCAATGCAAGTAATATGTAAGTATTTTAGCAGGCTGTGGCTTTGACCGTATCTAGCAGGTCTTGAATTTTGTGCTTTACTTATCTTAAATGTTAAGTGAAAATAAAAGCTTTTTTTGCTATTTCTGAATATTTTTACTCAAATTATGGAGTAGTTTCCAGGGAAACTATTATTTTCATCATATAGCCTGCTGATCACATTTTGAAGTAAGTTTTTTCTGTTGTATGCTCGGACTTTGTAGATAACATTTTCCTCCTCTCTATCTTTTAAACATTTATGCATTTTATTTGTACAGAACTGGGTAATAATAAAAGAAAATTTTCAACTTAAGATATGTAGCTATAAGAAATGAAAGTCTGTCTCTCTGGAGTGTGCTGCTTAACACTGTGTCAAATAATTCAAATGTCTGCTACAGCAAGCATCTAGAAATGTTAGGCTTTAGCTAGTCAGACTAAAATACAGAGAAATAGATTAAGATGACTTGGTATTGAAATGAAGTGGTTGGTAATGCAAAGGACTGTGACTTACTTTTTAAAAAGAAGGAGAGATCCATTCTTATTCCATATACGTTGATTTTTTTTGAGATGACTTGACTTGTAAAAGCAGGAGACCTATGTCTATTTCCAGATTCAATTATCTGGATAGCACTAAGTATGTCAAACACGTATTCATTCATTCAAAGAAACACTGTTAATATATTCCAAGGGGAACAGCTCAGATAGCAGTGAATGCCAAAGCTAAATTTCTATCTACGTATTTAGTTCTGCTCGTCCATATGTACATCACAAGGCTTGAGATTTTACTTTGGACAAAGATGTGTCTGGGATCACGTAATTTTAGTCCCTTGGATAGTCCCTAAGTATGAAAGGGAGCACCCTGTCATATCCTTACTGCTTCTGGAAGAGACACTTGTCTCAGAGGAAAACAGAATGTCTCCCCATCACCTGAATTTCAGAGCTAATGATAGGCTTGAGTGTAGCCATAGGTCTGTGTGCTGTACAATGTTTTTCAACATGAGTTGCTGTTTGATATTGTGAAGATGAGCATAAAAGGCAGGGGTAGGGACACTGGAAATGTTTGCTAACGAGCATCTGTTGCACATAAGTATAACAAAATTTCCTAATCTAAAACTTTATGACACTGTACATGACTGATTACTATGCCCTCTCCGAGTCACGTGGACGCAAGAAGACACAGCCAGATCCTGTTCTTTTTGCTGGGAGAGACAGGAACTTGACAGGTGGTCCTTCTCTCTCCTTTTTTAATGGTGTCAGTAGTGATGGGGCTATTGTTTTCTACAGTGTTAGTACTATGGTATCTATGAGTTACTCCTCATTACATGCACTACTACATAGCACACAGATGATCACGGCATGGTAGGCCACAAGGTCAGAATAGACATGTTTGGCAAGGCAATGAGGCCAGTCTTGTTTCAGGTCACCCCCTCCTGGTTTTGTATCAAAGGTTTTTCTATCAACAGCAGTTCTGTTTCAACATGCAAAATCCTTTATATCAGCAAAAAGATTCTCCACAGTTGCAATTCTCAGCAAAATACAAGTTTTAGAGCTCAGGTGAGCAATGATGACATGTGAATGTCAGCCCAAGCAATGGTGTAGGCCCACGCTAGCCTAAATAGGACTTGTGGCAAGGTTGTGGCAGTGTTACAGTGGGTTCCAGCAACACTTATAACTGCAGTATATGAGGCTTTTGTGAGGTGGCAGGGGACTATGCTAGTCTTCAGATAGTCAAGGGGTAGCAAAGAAGGTGAAATGATTCAATGGTTCATGACACTCTTGTTGCCAACAAAATGTGTTCTCAGTTGTCCCATCTCCTCCTCACCAAAAGATAGGCTTATCCTTTGTCATGGTTTAAAAAGAGAAAACTTCATATTTAAGGCTGTTTGGTGCTCAAAAGTTTGCATTGCTCAGTGATGACAGGGTTCGCTTCACTACCAAGTTTCCTTTCAGAATTATATGAGGTGAATAAATAATTTCTGATGCTAATTTGTTCCATTGTGCTGATTATGCTGGAAACTCATATTCTAGTTTTATCTTCTGAAGAAGAAGAATGCATGTGTTTTAACCATGCACAAAAGAGCTGTAAAACCAGTGGAAACTGATTTGTTACTGTGCTAAAACCAAGCAAACAAACCTGGAGCTGTATTCTCTCTTCAGTTTTCCTTGAGGCAGTGATCCATTCTGGAAGCAGTGGGGGGGAGCTTGCAACCATCTCGTCTTTAAGCTCTCTTCCCAGTGTGCTGAGCTATTTTCTCAATGACTTATAGATGGGAAAATTCACCAGGTCTTTCACCCAAGGTAGCACTTAAGTGACAATAATGTCTGGGTAACTGTGAGATATTCTGACAACTCTGTAGCAACTGACAACTAGTTTTATTTAATCAGGAAATGGTAATTTTTGCATGAATTGCAGAAATTCTCATGTGAACATTTTTATTTAACTTTTGTGTCAACTCTCAGTTCAGGGGTAATGACTTAAAAACCTGATTCTAATTGCCATCTAATGGCTTAGTATCATTTCTCCATTCCGGTCTTGTGTAGAACTCCCTTTGTCAGCAAAACAGGTTTGCATTTAGCATGAATATATTCAAAACTTGAAATAACTAAAAATTACTGAACTAAAATCTCAATGTTTATATTTTAGTATGATGCTTTTTTTCTTTCAGTGATGTAAAATAATTGTTTCATTTGTAAGAGTATATGCAATATCTCAATATTTCATGCAGTTAGGCCCTGTCTCACCATAATTAAATTACGCAGGATTACAGGTTTTTGTAAAGAGTATAGCAAAATATTTCTTAACCTGTGAAGGGCTCATCACCTTAAGCAATTTTGGAAAGCATACACAGAATTCTTTATCTACACTGTTTTCCTGCTGTTTGCTCTAAAATTGCCTACTATTTGCACTGAAATTGGATTTGGGGCGGAGGGGGTTGAATTCCCTGACCACTTCTGAGATTCATATATGTCATTGAACAGCTTTCAAGAAAAATGACAGAAGGCAGTCACCTTAAGCTGTTTAATTAAACTGGGGAAATTACAGGGAAAAAAGCGCATGGATTTATGCTGGGAAGTAGATCATATGTGTACTGTATTTTTAACAGGTTTGTCTGCACAAAGCTCCTATGATATATTTGTCCCTTTTGAGCATATATGAGAAATTGAATATTCTGTCTACAAATGAATTCTTCACATTCTGTTGGGGAAGAGGTTTCCACAACAAAGATTTATTAAGTATTACTTAAGGTATTTATTTATAAAATAAAGTACTTCAATATAAGAATAAACCATCATAAAGTCGTGGCGTATGCAGTATCTGCATTATAAAAATGTGAACAAACCTACTTCCACCAGGACAAGTCACTGGCTTTGCCAGGCAGAATGGCCTTAACAATATGTTCACAATATCCAGCTCTAAATAATGATGTAGCTGGAAGAAAATGCCAGAAAATGGAATTTACTTGCGTCTAATGTGGTCAGTATACAGGTTAACTCATTGTGATATACATCAAACAAGTCAGTTTATCTACTTTTTTATTTACTACTACACAATTGGCTTTAACCTAGCATGATTTATACCAGCTGCTTAATCATCTGGGAGTATAAACTGCCATTGAAATCACAGCATTACCAAGTGCTGGTTGCTGTCCTTTCTGTAGAATGTGTTACATTCTGCGTTTTTCCCTGCTAGTCTTATTCCACAAGCATGCAGAATATCTAGTGGCTTTGCTGCAAGTCTGCTCCTCTTTCTTGAAGAAAAGTGTCTCTCTTGTGACTCTGGAATTTCTCCTAAATTTCCAAATATAAAGATAATTAGCATGTGGACCTTAGGTTGTTTTTTTTTAATCCATTCATACTTCCTAAAAGTGGAAGCAGCTGTATAGACTATAAAACACCTTGGAATCCTATGGGGAACATCCAAATAGCTGAAATAGACAGATGTATTTCTTGGTTTATGTTGTAAGTCATTCCACTGCATCAAACTGTAAACTTATACCGTAATTATCTACTCAAGCAAATGATACAGTGATAAGGTTGCCGGAGCGCATCCAGTGCATTAATGACTGAACTTGCCTTCAATACTAACAACGGTTATTTATTCTTACAACTTCGCTATGGAAAACTTGCCTGAAAAAGATAAATGAATTATTTTTTTAATAAAGTTTTAAAAGTAATCGTGCCTGTTACAATAAAATATTTGATTCTAAAACTTTTAACCTGATGCAGAACCGGTAGTCAACTCTTGAGGAACCATACCATTTACCATTTCACTGAGCAAAAAGAAAAGGTGTGGGGTTTTTTTCAGAAGGGCCATTCATTTTATATGTAACAGGTTTTACTAGTGGGAATGAGTGTTGTCTTGAAAAGCTTGGAAACAGGAAGCTGAGCAGAACCTACAAAATGAGTAATATTTTTTTTGGAATCCAAAAAGCTGCATTTTTGCAATTTCTAAGTATATTTTCTGTGACTGTGGCTGATAATACCATCCTGATTTCCTAGACAAATGAGCTATGCTCATTGACACAGCTAAGCAGGTAAATCCATGGCAGTCCAGTAAGCAGGAGATATCAGTAACAGCAGCTGGAAAGAATTTCAGGAAAGGTTGGGAACCATAGTGTTGCATGCCTGGGACACTGCTGGTGTTCTTCTCCAGATACCAGGTCTCAGTGTGGCAATACCAAATGGAATAGACTGACTTTTCTTGGCTCATGGTAGAAAGAAGCTGTTTCCCTTCTTTAAAGGTAAAATACTCTAAATCAGATGAACTACCCCGAATATGGCAGCTAATGTTCAAAAGGTCTTTTTGGAGATGTGGCCCAGATCTTAAGGGAGATGCTCTAGTGAACCTAATACTTTTTCAACTTCTTTTCCAAAAAATAAGTAATGTTGGCTCAGGGATGCAGAAATGCAGATGCGTGCTTTTGGCAAGATCCTTGCCTAACTGCTAGGAAAGGGAGTGAGGTCTGTTAGTTATCTGTATAATCTTTTTTATCCAGAAGCGCTAGCTGAAGCTGTCAAACGGGAGACCATTACTATTTAACAGTTGATGTCTGTCTATCATGCTAAGGGGCTGAGCACTATCGGTCGTCTCATCGCGCTAACTGCTGTATTAACAGCTGAGTTTTTTTCCTCAATCTGACAGATAATGGGGATTCCCAGAGGCAAAGGGTGTGGATACAGTAATAAATACAATGATGGTAATTTGACATCTCTAGTAAGAAGTGATTATGACTATACTGTCCAAATTAAAAAAGGGATAGCTCCACTTGCCTGTACAATACCACCACAGGAGGGATATATCTCTCTTCAGCATCTGAATTTGAGTGGAAATCATTGCGCTTAGATTATCCTGGGTTAGCATTTTTGACATAATCTTTTGGGAATAGATGAAACTTTGCAGAAAATCTAATATGTGTGAGATGAAATCAATAAAATTGTCTCAAATAAGCAAAGACTTTTGAGGAACTAAAGCACTTGGAAGGAAGATTGATGATCATAGTAGTTGCAACAGTTACTTCCTCTAAATCCAGTTGCTGGTTTTAAAGAAGAGTCAGCATCATAAAATATTCGAAACACTCTTTCAGTTTCTTGCACAAAGTTATGTGAAGATGTTAAGAGTATGACCCAAGAAAATACCAGATGATGGCATCAAAAATAATCAGTTGATGTTACTTTCTTACAACAAAGATGGACAAAACCAGCTTGAATATGTTCTTTATGAAGCTTTTTAAAATTATTGATTTAGTTAATGGGTGAAGCTTAGGCAAGTGCAAAATTTCTTTGGGATCTGAACTGTGCTGTTGACAGTAGATGCCAGAATTCATAAACTTGAAGTTTTATTTTGTCTTCTCTGCACTATAACAAAATCAGCAGTGTGGTCAACAAGATAGTATGGCAAATACCAAGACAACAACCACTTTTAGGCCTTTTCTTTGTTTACTAAGCATATGTGCTTATAAGTCATGTAAGTGTCAATGAATAAATCCTAAATAAAACAGCTATGTGTCATCAATACCTACTCCCCAAATAAGTGTGGTCTCAGAGCACTAAAGAAGTCTGTACCACTATTTTGGTCTGTTTTTAAAAGAGAACCTGAATCAGAGAGTGAGTGTTAGGACTATCTCTTTCATACCCCAGGGAATAAAATGCAGCTGGGAGTTATTTCTCCTTTTTGATGGAAAAGAAATATTAATGAGCAGGACAGAGTCTCTGACAAATTGATTCCATTTAGCTGGCCTAACACAAATAGCACTTTAGCAGAGTGTTACATTAATAATCTCTCCTTTTAGCCTCCCCATTTCCTTGTGGAGGCAGGTGCCACTGTTTTCCCATCACTTTAAACAAACGTAATTAAAAACTGGTTCAGTGATTCAACTTCATGAGCCAGATTCTGATCTTGCTTTCGGGCCTGAATCTGCTAAGTCGCTAAGCTTATTTTGTCTCCTGCAACAAGACCAGGATCTAGTTTGGTGTGTCTCAAGCTTGATAAAACTGCTCAGTGATGAAAGCATAGATTTCCTATTTGTTTCCAGGTCACTCTTCAGTAAAAAGCTGCCTAATAACTCGACACTTTTGACTATCTCGGCATCTATATGAATAAATGAACATCACTTGCAAATCACAGGTCTGACTTGACAGGAAAGATATGAAGACTTGTGACTGGACTGTAATAGAGAAGGCTATTCATGGATCCACAGTATCATTACAAATCATGCTACTGCCTCACCTCTATTATACTGCCTTTCTCTGGTCCACATATTTAGCTAGATACCTAAGAAAAGCACAGCTATTTCGGCAGAAGAGAGTTCACTGAATCATTCTTCATCATGCCCATTCCAGCTGCAGTGAGAGTGATGTTAGGCAGCACACCTGCTCTGCATAGTAATCCCGGCAGTCATTCCTGTGCAAGGCACATCAACTCTGCCTCTCTCCTGAGAGCAAAGATGTTGTGTTTTACCAGCCTCAGGGACATGCTTTGTTCTGTATCCAGTTTACTGCATAAACAAACCCCAAAAGATTCACAACTGGATTGGGATCCTTCTTGGAAATTTCTTCTTAACTAGAAAGCAATGTTTTTCTTGGCCTGTGGGGACCAGTAGAGTTGGTAGAAGGGCAGAGTGTCAAAAGAAAGTAAGAGGAAGTAATCCAAAATTTCATCACAGACAGCATAGGCAAAAGTAAAGGTGTGAGCCAAAGAGAGAAACAGAAGAAAGAGGCTGTGTAGTGCTTGGTACAAAGCTGTGAGACACAGAAAACTATTGCTGCAGCTTAGAGAAGTGGCTGGTCACTGTTGTGTACTTGCTTCTGGAATCAGAGGTTTTACCTAGTCTGGTGTTGGAAACAATTGCAAAACTCAGTGACAGTCCCTTATGTCTCTCCTTTACTAGTTGATTTAACAGTGTAAGAACCTCCCACTCCAGCCAGTTGTGTCATTTTTTCAGGCACTGGCTGCACATCTGGTGGAATTAACAGTTCCAGCATCCTGAAGCACAGTGTAGGTTTCCATATTGGAAATTTATTTTTCAATTTAAAAGAAAGGAAACAAATCAGGAATGTTATTAGGGGTGAAAAGTCAAGTACTTCAAAGCTCGGAATTACCAGTATTTGAGGCAATAGCAAGTAATCACGTAGGTAGGTAATCATGAAGATTGTATCATAACACGTATGCACGAGGGAGCCAATTAAGGCTGCTTAAGCAACTTTGCACCACTTTTTTTTCCCTAGGAGTAGAGCACTGGGTTTTGCAACCTTAAGGATCTTTAAATGTAGGCAATCATAACTAATATTACTGTAATGCCTAATCTTGGCATCCTGCTAAGATCCTCATTCCCAGCAATATGTTATACCAATGATTTCTACAAGTGAAATTTTGTAGAAGAAGTGTTTCCTTTTATCAGTTTAAAATTTGCTGCCTTTCATTGTCTTTTCATACCCCTTTGTTCTTATGAAGAATGCCACACAGGAGCTGCTTGATGTATGTTTTCTGTTCCAAATATGCTTTTAGATGCATCTATCTTATTTTGAATCTAAACAACTCCAACTTTCTCAGTTTCTCATGTGGTTTTATGAGCTGACATCCCTAAGCAAATAAGTAGCTCTTTTTTACAGTCTCTGAGCCTTTCCAGGAAATTTAAAATTAAGTTCAAAAGAGAAAATTGATGAACTGGTCAGGATGTCATAGAAAAAAATATCATGATAGATCTAAGAAAGGGGAAAAGACAGCTGGAAGAAAAGGCAGAGCAATTTTCTGTGCTTCTGTAAAAGGGGAAAAAAGACGTGGTTTACAACAGAAAAAACAGAACTGTGCCAGTGAATATTAAATATTTAGCTACACAAATGCTGTGTTTTCATCTTCTCCAGAATTCTCACTGCATGTCCACATGCTTATGTTCTTCCACCTGCCTTTCCCACTGTACCATACTGATAATGTTTAACTAGATAACCTTTACTGTAGGAGTCTACGCTGGCACAATCTTTCAGGTCTTCCAAACTCATAGGACCTGGATGGCTTCAGCTGTTGCGGTTTTTGGGATGTAGAAGTGTTAGCAAAAGTGCAGCCAGCAGGTCAAACGAGATGATTATCTGCCTCTGTTCAGAGAGACTACATCTGGAGTGCAATGTCCATTTTTGGCTCCTCACTACAAGAAAGGTGTTGGCATAGTGGAGGGAGTCTTGTGGAGGTTTTCCAGAATGGTCAGGGGGCTGAAGCATGTGGTGTATATGGAATGGCTGAAGGAACTGAGCTTGTTCAGCCTCAGGGGAAGGAGGTTGAGGTGAGACCTTATCACAGCTTGTATTGACCAAACGGGACAAAATAGGTAAATAAGATGGAGTCAGACTTGTCTTGGAGGTGCAGAGTGGTAGGAAAAGAGACAGAAGAAGGAAAATAGGAAATACTGATTACATGGGAGGAAAATATTCACCATAGGGACAATTAAATACTGGAGCAGATTGCCCAGTGAGGCTGTGGGATCTGTGTCCTGGGAGATATTAAAATCCTGACTGGATGCAGCCCTGAACAGCCTGACTTAATTGGCAGTGTTTAGGAGCAGGAATTGGACTACAGACCTCCCCATGTCCTTTTTAAACTCAGACATTCCATGATTTTGTGTGGGACCAAATAAATAGACTGCGGTGCTCAGGAAAAAATTATTTTGGTTTCATAAGATTTACATTAAAATCCTAAACTGCTCACCCACTAAGTTACTAATATCCACTTAAAATAGAATTTCATGGAAAATGTGCAATCAAATACAATATAAAGTAATTTATTTTGTCGTATAAGCTATCAAAACCTTTTTGATGAAAAACATGTGTTTGTAGCATATTTTAAGACTTTTTTCGGCATGCATTTTTCCTATGAAATCTTTTAGTATCATCTAAAGATGTAATTCATGCTATTTAGGTGCTGTTCTAGTCCATTTTGAGAACACACTAATTTCCTATTAATCCTAAAGGTAACAAATAAATAATTTTGATAATATCCTGACTAATGTATTTTGTCTAACTACTTTTTGTATGTGCAGTCTTGTATGTCTCTGGTGATTTGTTCCTCTTGAATCACACAGTATGTTCCCTAAGTACACCATAAAAATAACATAATCATGATGTTATCTGTTCTGTTACACAGTATATGACAATATTGTGTTTATGGTTAAATACAGCCTCAAGGACCTCATACCAGTGCCAAACAAGTAAGTTGTTTTCAATTAAGGACATCGTCTCAGTGCTCAGTAAACACACAAGATTATTTATGTATGAGCTTGATGTTGTTAGAAAATGTGTATTAGGAGCATCCAGCTTTTGTTTGGACCTAACTAAAAGCAACAAAGATCAAGCGTAATAATAAAAAAAAAGATGCTTGTAATAAGCCTATGTCATAGATGGTTTTGTTAGTTCATTTTGTATTGTTGATAATGTATGGATACTCCTAATGATTCCATTAGAGTTTAAATAACAGAATTCAGTAGAAATGTATTTCTCCTGAGCAGTAGAAACATAATTTCTCTGGAACTGCAGCTGCTGTAGCTGAAGATTAGGCTCTTACTATCCCTTAGGGAGATTACTGTCTCTGCCAGCTGACTTAGTTTTTATACAGCCAGCGATTTATTAGATTGCTTTGCTCTTAAGTGTGATAATAGGCCTTATGCTTAGCAAGGTTTAGAGACTTCCAGTGCATTAATATTTTATGGCAATGACAGTCAAGACACATTTTGTTTACCTAACAAGACAAGCCAAGCTACAGCTGATGTGTATTGGAGATTAGATTTAACTGGTAGGAACTCTGCCAATTATGTCTTTAATGCTTTGCAATGACTTTTATAATTGTAATCTAATAATTTACATATTTGATGCATCAACATTTTGTTCTAAACAGTACTGTATTGTGTGACCTGCGTATTTATAGACAACCATTCCTCTGTAGCCATGCTACTCAGTTCTTTGGTATCGACATATTTTCTTTGGGTAGTTTATTAGATCAGCTATAGCAATATTTGGAGGCTGAAACAACTCCCACCTTGGATCCCATTTAAACCTGTTTGGGAGATTCAGTTTACAATGAAATTGATTGAATGTTTCAATCTTGTGAAAATAAACCTTAGTTGCTGTACTTGTCCTATATACTGGCCAAAATAGGGCCCTAGTTTGCCGTCACTCAGTTTCAGTGACAGTGATAGCTTCAGGTGTCCAAATAAAAATTTCAAATGAAGGAGTCATGTGCTGATTGCTTTATACTTCTTTTCAACAAAGCAGATTTATCATCTATTAGTGGTGGAAGATGGAGAGTGAAGATCAGTGGGTCACGAGTCTGGCATTGATTCACAGTGTCTGCAAAAACCCCACTGTCTTAGCTCCAGGGACAAGGTTGAGCATATTTACCAAGACAAATTGCACATTGAAGGGCTTGATGCTTGTTTTACTTAGACTCAAGTATATCAGAAGAAACTCTGTCAGATGTAGGTTCAGCAGATACTGGTATTAGTAGCTGTACGGTTTCAGCTGCAAAGGTGGTGCTTGTGGCAAGAAGCCAGGGAGACAAGATTTAGCTTTGGTTTTGAAATGTGTTGGTCTGTGGTTCTGAACATTTAACCTCTCTATGCACCAGCTTTTAAATGGGCTATTGTAAGATTTGTGTTCATACAGTACTTTGGAAGCATCTAAAAAAAACCTCTATAGAAGCTTAAGGTCACTCACAGGTTAATAATGCACACTTATTTTTCTCTAACATCTCCATAAACATTATGAAATACAGCAAGCTGTTGCAACAGCTCTATCTTGTTTCCAAGATTAGTTTTTAATTGACTGTCTTATTTTTTTTTTATTCTACCTGTATTGAATATAAGGCTTTTTTCTTTTACTGGTCCAGAAACTGAGAGCTGATCCTGGAGTCCATATTCATGATAATGCAGAGGGCAAATGAGATTTGCAGTCTGCAGCCCAGTAATGACTGATCAGCTGAGTACTGCAGTTTCTCTACTGTAATGATGTGCAGAAGGTACAAGGTGTTACCTCCTCTTCCCAGATAGCCTCATTGGTGAAGCTGTAATAAGTTGTTGTCTTAGTCCTGGATAGTCACAGTGGAGTTGCCTGTGTGTTGATCTAGAGGGAGCTGATCACATATGTGATTGATACATACAAAAAGCACACGTCTAACACAGTAATATAAGGTGTGTGTGCACGTATGCCTATGCACAAGATAATTTCCAGGAAAAGTGAAATTTATAACAATAATATATTTTTTTACTGAAGTCATCCTTCTGTCCCAGTGAAATTTGGCTTCAAAATTGTATGCTCTTTTGGCATTCCTCTTGGGATCCACAGGCAGAGTAAGTGATATGATCCATCACAGAAATAATAATGAAGTCTGTCAGTCATTCAGCAAGTCCATCATCACAATTAGGAGCCATCTCATTTATGACTAGCATGGAGCTAGGTAGGATTTATGTTTTCATAGCCAGTTAAAAAAAGGAGTAAAACCAGAAAGCTACTTCCAAGATTACGGTTACAGGACTAACCACATTTTTAACAATACTGTGTTCCAACAGCAGTTTGTGGGGTTGAATGATCTGGTTTTCCAATCCCATTTGGTACCCATCTGCATGAGTGGTTTGCTAAGCACCTTTAAACGTCTGGCCCCAGGCATTTCTGGCACTGTGGAGGTTTGTTGCTCAGTATATGGCCCATGGGATAGTCAAATACTGCCTATGGGGGTGCACTGTGGCAGCAGGGCAGGGGTGAACCTTACAACTAACCTAAACAACGGGTTTTCAGTGAATTAAGAGAGTCAGGATTATCTAGTCAGTGGTACTAGCCTAAGCAAATGTCACGGTTGTGTGTGTGCTTACATTTTCCGGGGATGAAAATGTATGTAGATATGAATGTCAATTAGGCATGGCCCTCAGGCTCTTGGCAAGGGGCCAGTGTGACCACCAATGGTGAAAAATCTGAGTATTCCTCCTGTGGAGGCTATGAAAAAGATTTTGGCTTGACAAGCTTCGGGGATCTCACTGGTTGCAGCACTTACCCATATTCAGCACAGGGATGATGAAAAGAGAAGGGATTAAATGATAGTGATAAGGTCTTTTAGGTCACATGCTCCAGCTTCTGCTATTTGTCTTTATGGAGTGTCTGTAATCACACCATACGAAGTTCTCTGTACTGGTGGTCTTACATGTCCTTCAGGGATTTCCTAATGACACTTATTTTACAATAGCTTTATTTTAACAGGAAAGTAGAGCTTGTGCGTACTTTAAGAAAATATTTGCAAACATTTATTTGTCAAACAGTACAGATTTTTTTTTCAGCCTACATTTACATGCCTCCTGCAAACATTCAGATGAGCAAATTTTTGTTTACCTAATACAAGTGGAAAGAATGTGTCACAAATCCTGGTGTGGATATAGCAGTGTAGCTTATATGAATCATTCATACTGAAAGCGCTTTGTAAAAGTGTCCCGCAAGAATTCCTATGTGGTCAGGCAGCTTGGAATAGGGAAGAATAACATATTGTTTAGGTAATCATCCATTTAGACAAATGTTTGAGGACTCATGATCACAACAAATCATATGTTAGCAGTAGGCTTGAACATCATCTGTAGGCACTGTTCTGTAAAGTGATTACTCTTCAAAAACTAACATCATTTTGTATACAACCTGAACAGGAATATATTAAATAAAGAATTTTCTTTCAGTAGTTTCTGAATTCTAGTGTTGCAAGAATATTGACAAAAGTGATAATTGAATTTATTTAATATTAAAGTGGATTGGAGATCCTTTTAAGCTTTTTCATTTAGACTGATATTTAATCAAAACCAATAGTTTCCTTCCATTCTAATTATTTTCTTTTCCTGACTACCTGTAAAAATGAAATGAAAGCAGTTGAAGAACGAGCTAATTTTTGTATTTGATTTTGTTATTTGGATTTATGCTGCTTGATACTTAACCACTACTATGCATGTACTTGTCAAAACATGAGGAATAATTAGTCCAAATGTATGTGACCTTTACCAGTAAACATTTGCAAACTGCATGATCTAAATGCATGTATAATGAGAATTGAAAGAGGGGAAAAGAAAATCAATTACTGTGTTTTATAGAAAAGAAAATTCCCCTAGAGATCTGAAAAATAAGACCATTTATTATAGAAAGGAACTTTAAAAAAATGTATAACTTTATATGAAATGTACCTTTAAAATCTATTACATGACAAGAAAAACAAAAAGTCATGTCAGAAAAACTTTTAAAAGTTGTAGCACCTATTTATTTTTCAGGAAAATTTCCAAAGTATACAGGAAATAGAAACCTTGCTCAGAGTATTTTAGTTTATTGAGTTCTCTCTGCCTTGAAAATCATAGTAGAAATCTCCAGGGACTCCTATAAAGATGTATTGCATCATAAAGCAAACTAAGGATAGTAACCCATGTTATTAAACTGTCAACATACATTATACTACAATTTATCCACAATCCAACTCAACTTAAAGCCTCACTGTTGGCAGAAAGTTTAAAACATAAGACTACTCTCTAATCATCTAAAACCTAAGGTACTTTGGAAAAAATGTTGTAATAATCGCTCCACTACTCCATTGCAGTATGTGTGAATTTCATTGGTTTAGTACTGCAAATGCTCAACCATTGCAAGGAAAGATTCTGAAGGATTACCACTTAAAAGGTTTTATTAGTGATGCTGTAGATTTCTCATTTCACAGCATATTAATAAAGGTTCGTTGTAACAGACGTAATGAAAAATAAATCTTAAACCCCAGTGCTTAAACCTTGCTTAATTTCCACATTAATATTTAAAAACAAACCTGATAAAATTACATTGCTTATAAAGTCTGTCTTCTCAACTAAATAAAATAGAGCTATTGCTTTGAATGCTGAAATACTGCAGATTGGTGTTATTTGGCAGGAATTATTATAAGTAAGAATTTCAGGTATGCTGATAACATATGCTGAAAGAAGAAATTCCAGCTGTACATCTAAAGCATCATTGTTAGTTTCAATTCCAGCAGTACCAATGAATCTTGAGGTTTATTACAGGTATTCTTTGCCCAAAGTTTATAGTGAGGGACATGGCATATAACAGGCAACTGATATAGAATAGAAAGAGAATCTAACCAAGTAACCACCAAGGAGAGGTCAGCATGGAAGTCTTAGTGTCAAAACTTTTCTTGTCTTCCGTTGCCAAACAGGAATGGTTTGTATACAAAGGGGCAGAAGTAGGTTTCACAGAGGCATTTTAAAGTTTAAAACTGTGGGTTTAAAGGTTTCTTTCTTTTTTTTTTTTTTTTTCCCCGCCCAGGTGGCTTAGGAGAGAAGACATGGAAGAAACAGGAAAACAACAGAGACTAGCCTGACTGGCTGGGGTTCCTAAGGGGCAACCTCTTGACAAATGGATAGGTCTCAGAGGTCTTGGGTTGATGGTGGTAGATATTAATGGTGAAGATCACAGCAGTAAGGCTATGCTAATATATTAATAATGAGTATTTTTATCTCTG
Source organism: Nycticorax nycticorax (assembly GCA_023375905.1). Classification (NCBI taxonomy): domain Eukaryota; kingdom Metazoa; phylum Chordata; class Aves; order Pelecaniformes; family Ardeidae; genus Nycticorax; species Nycticorax nycticorax. The sequence continues at coordinate 1,096,954 of JAKFQP010000123.1, forward strand.
CATAACCAATAAATTGGGAAAACCGTTGCAGAAAAGATGTCATACAACACAATACTGTCATAATGGAGAAATGAGAAAGTCAATCCTACTGAAATAATTTCTTAGAGCTATTTTATTTAACTTAAATATGTGTTTCTAAGAAAAGTTGAAATATCAGAGTCCAAAGCAATTAAAAGTCATGAACCTGGTAGAGGTCAGAAGTAGTGAAAAGCATGAGTTAGTACAAGAATATGGGAAATGGTAGGAATTTAAAGTCTGTTTCCATTCCTCTAACCCACCCCTAATCTCCAAGTGGCTAAAAGCTTCTGATAGAAATTCAGCAATTAAAAAAATAACAGAATGGATGTTAACAGTCACCAAAATTATTTGTCAGTATTAGTGTAGTAAAAATGGAGAATTTGTAAAACTGTTCTAGAAAAATCTAAAGTTGAACTGTCAAAGAGTATATTTAACCACCTTATTCATAATGGCAAACTAGCATTCAAATTACATGGCCTAATATTCTTTTTAAACCATCATTGCTTATTGTAGCTGCAATTAGATATGGTCATTCACTTTGTGTGGGAAACAAGGTAAGAGCACATTCTCTTTTCTTGGACATATTCCTGTCCAACAATCCTCACAGCAGGAAGCTTTATTAGGAACATGTGAAAATAATTGAGGAACAAAATGTCTCATGTAAAATTTATTTACAGTTTTCTTGAGCTAGACTGTAGTTGAGAACTTTTGCTGCTAATGAGAAATTACAGCATGCAACACACTGCTGCCAAAGAAAGCATCTGTACAGACCCTGCAGTGTGCATCTGAAGACTAATATTTCCTGAATATATAAATATTTGGACTGGGTTGCAGTTTGACACACTCTTTTCTGGGATCCTTCAGACTTCTGCCCAGGAAGTGATGACTATTTTTTCCTCCATAACTTGTGGGGTAATGAATGAAACAACTAGTCAACCCACAAGAGAAGCAGTAAAAATCAGTAACACCCTTGAACCTCCCTCCTTTCCTATGTCTAGGGTCCCTTAATACTTTGAAGATCTGATGAGCATCCTTACAGAACACCTCTTCAGTGCTTTAACACCTCATTAGAGTTTTAATGATTAATACTTAGAACTGAATCAAAATAAGATAGCAATATATTGTGTAACTTGCTACTTCTCTGTGCCTATGTATTGTATTCTTTAGCTGAAAGAGTACTTCATCTCCTCAAGTTGTGCCTATGGGGGAGATCTCATTATGTGTGGAAATGCAGACATGTGTAGTTTGTGTTTTGAAACAGGAGTCTAAAAGTGTGCTAACCAACAGGGACATTTTTTTCCTGACCCTCCTCTTCTACAGTCCATGCACCAGGCCCTTACATTGCTGACTGCTCATCTGTAGGTCAGCTGAAGGTGCATTCCTTAATACCTTGCTGGAAAATGTCACAGTCTTTTAGGGAAAATTCCTCAGATCTGGTATTTGGAGCAGTGCTGTTTATTCAATCCAAAAATTCTGCAATGAGCTGAGTGACATAGGGTGGCCAGGAGTCCTGCACTGAGGTGTTGCACAGAAACAGGTTTTCCTACTTTCTGCTTTTCAGGACTTGCAGTTAAATGTGAAGATATGAGTCTTCCAAGAAAAGAACGTCACCATAGCAAAATGTAAAGTGAAAAGCAAAGCAAAAAAAACTGTAAAGCAAAACACATTGCATTACATCTCTGCATCAATTTACATGTCTCAAACCAGTACTTAAATGTTGATGAATTATGTCTTACACACCTTGGAGAGGTGAGTGGCTGTCTCTGCTGCTGGCTGTGGTGACAACCCCAAAATGCATATGCATGGGCTTGCCTGCTTTTCTACATTCTGGGTGGAAAGAGGATTTGCAGAGAAACTCTTCCTCCATGGGGAAGAAGACCTTAATGCATGCAGATGCCTTTGTTGCAGTGTGTGTCATCTAGACTATAGCTAAGGAAGATTAATCTAATTATCTTCATGCAGATGTGCAGAAGTTCACTAAAGAAGTGTTTTAATTCATGGTGACCCTCCTCTTCTGCAGGCATTTAGCCAAAAATCAGAGAATCACAGAATGGTTGGGGTTGGAAGGGACCTCCCGAGATCATCTAGTCCAACCCCTCTGCTAAAGCAGGTTCACCTAGAACACGTTGCACAGGGCATCGTCCAGGTGGGTTTTGAATACCTCCAGAGAAGGAGACTCCACAACCCCCCTGGGCAGCCTGTGCCAGTGCTTTGCCACCCTCAAAGTAAAGAAATTTTTCCTCATATTCAGATGGAACTTCCTGTGTTTCAGTTTGTGCCAGTTGTCCCTTATCCTGCCACTGGGCACCACTGAAAAGAGTCTGGCTCCATCCTCCTGACATCCACCCTTAAGATATTTGTAAGCATTGATAAGATCCCCCTTCAGGCTCTTTCAGACTAAACAGACCCAGCTCTCTCAGCCTTTCCTCATAGGAGAGATGCTCCAGACCCCTAATCATCTTTGTAGCCATCTGCTGGACTCTCTCAAGGAGTTCCTTGTCTTTCTTGAACTGGGAACTCCACAACCGGGCACAATACTCCAGAAGGGGTCTCACCAGGGCAGGGTAGAGAGGGAGGATAACCTCCCTTGACCTGCTGGCCATGCTCCTCTTAATGCGCCCCAGGATGCCATTGGATTTCTTGGCAACAAAGGTACATTGCTGGTTTATGGTCAACCTGGTGTCCACCAGGATTCCCAGGTCCTTCTCTACAGAGCTGCTTTCCAGCAGGTCAACACCTAACCTGTACTGGTGCAAGGGGTTACTCCTCCCTGGATGCAAGACCCTATGCTTGGCTTTGTTGAATTTCATCATGTTCCTCCCTGCCCAACTCTCCAGCCTGCCCAGGTTCTGCTGAATGGCAGCGCAGCCTTCCGGTGTATCAGCCACTCCTCCCAGTTTTGTATCATCAGCGAACTTGCTGAGGGTACACTCTGTCCTTTCATCCAGGTCATTGATGAATAAGTTGAACAAGACTGGACCCAGAACTGACCCCTGGGGAACACCACTAGCTACAGGTCTCCAGCTAGACTCTGTGCCACTGATCACAACCCTTTATGATCTGCCATTCAGCCAGTTCTCAATCCATCTCACTCTCTACCCATCTAACCCACACTTCCTGAGCCTACATATGAAGATCTTATGGGAGACAGTGTCAAAAGCTTCCCTGAAGTCAAGGTAGACAACATCCACTGCTCTCCCCTCATCTACCCAGCCAGTCACACCGTCACAGAAAACTATCAGACTGGTCAAGCATGATTTCCCCTCGGTGAATGTATGTTGACTAGTCCTGATAGCATTTCTTTTTTCCTCCACTTGCTTAGAGGTGTCATCCAGAATCCATCACCTTTCCAGAGACAGAGGTGAGGCTGACTGGCCTGTAGTTTCCTGGGTGGTCCTTCTTGCCGTTTTTGAAGACTGGAGTGACATTGGCTTTCCTCCAGGCCTCAGGCACCTCTCCTGTTCTCCAGTGTTGCCCTTTACATCAAGAAATCATTACAGTGTGAAGAGCTGTCCTTGAAGAATAGCCATGAGCAGGTCAAAAGCTTATGGGTAAAAATCAGAGACAGAGGCAACAGAACCTTGTGGTTGGTGTCTACTACAGGGCGCCAGATCAAGAGGAGATGACTGATGAAGTGTTCTTCCTCCAACTCCAGGAGGCTTCGCGCTCGCAGGCTCTTGTCCTACTGGGGGACTTCAACCACCCCAACATCTGCTGGAAAACCAACACGGCAAGCTGTAGGCAATCCAGCAGGTTTCTCGAATGCATTGAGGACAACTTCTTAAGCCAGGTAATAGACGCCCCTACCCGAGGGGATGTGATACTGGACCTGGTGGTCACCAATGCAAGCGAGCTCGTCAGAGACGTCACGATCGGAGGCAGCCTGGGCTTCAGTGACCATGCGCTGGTAGAGCTCACACTCCTGAGGGAAATGGGAATAGTGAAGAGTATAGACAGGACCCTAAATTTTAGGAAAGCAAAATTCCAGCTTTTCAAGGAGATAGTCAGAAGGACTCCCTGGGAAATGTTCCTCAGGGACAGGGGAACAGAACAGAGCTGGCAGATCTTTAAGGATGTGATCCACAGAGCACAAGAACTCTCAATGCCCAGGTGTAAGAAATCGGGCAAAGAAGGGAAGAGACCGGCATGGCTGAGAAAGAGATGCTGGTCAAACTAAGGAGGAAGAGGGAACTGCACAGGCAGTGGAAGCAGGGACAGGCATTCTGGGAAGAGTATAGGGGTGCTGCCCAGTTGTGTAGGGATGCGGTCACGAAGGCCAAGGCGCAGCTGGAACTAAACTTGGCAAGGGATGCAAAGAATAACAAGGGTTTCTACAGGTATGTCAGCCAGAAAAGGATGGTTAAGGAAAGCGTACCCCCGCTGGTGAGCAAGACCAGCAAACTGGTAACAGCAGATGAGGAGAAGGCTGAGGTACTCAACAACTTTTTTCCCCTCAGTCTTCACTGGCAACCTCTCTGCTCACCCCTCCCAAGTTGATAGACTGCATGAAGGGGACCAGGAGGGTAAAACCCCTCCCGCTGTAAGAGAAGATCTGGTTCATGACCAGGTGAGGAACCTGAATGCACATAAGTCCATGGGACCTGATGAGATGCATCCCAGAGTCCTGAGGGAATTGGCAGATGTAGTCGCCAAGCCACTCTCCATCATATTTGAAAAGTCATGGCAGTCAGGTGAAGTCCCTGGTGACTGGAAGAAGGGAAACATTGTGCCCATTTTCAAAAAGGGTAGAAAGGAAGACCCCGGGAACTACCGACCTGTCAGCCTCACCTCTGTGCCTGGGAAGATCATGGAACAGATCCTCCTAGAAGCTATGCTAAGGCACATGGAGGCCAGGGAGGTAATTCGAGATAGCCAGCATGGCTTCACCAAGGGCAAGTCCTGCCTGACGAACCTAGTGACTTTCTATGATGGTGTGACAACAACAGTGGACAAAGGAAAACCAATGGATGTCATCTATCTGGACTTCTGCAAGGCCTTTGACACGGTCCCCCACAACATCCTTCTCTCTAAATTGGAGAGCTATGGATTTGATGGGTGGACTGTTCGGTGGATAAGGAACTGGCTGGATGGTCGCATCCAGAGGGTAGTGGTCAATGGCTCGATGTCCGGATGGAGACCGGTGACGAGTGGTGTCCCTCAGGGGTCCGTACTGGGACCGGTGCTGTTTAACGTTTTCATCAATGACTTGGACAGCGAGATCGAGTGCACCCTCAGCAAGTTTGCGGATGACACCAAGCTGAGTGGTGCGGTTGACACACCAGAAGGACGGGATGTCATCCAGAGAGACCTGGACAGGCTGGAGAGGTGGGCCTGTGTGAACCTCATGAGGTTCAACAAGGCCAAGTGCAAGGTCCTGCACCTGGGTCGGGGTAACCCCCAGTATCAATACAGGCTGGGGGAAGAAAGGATCGAGAGCAGCCCTGCCGAGAGGGACTTGGGGGTGCTGGTGGATGAAAAGCTGGACATGAGCCGGCAATGTGCGCTGGCAGCCCAGAAGGCCAACCGTACTCTGGGCTGCATCAGGAGAAGCGTGGCCAGCAGGTCGAGGGAGGTGATTCTGCCCCTCTACTCTGCTCTGGTGAGACCTCACCTGGAGTACTGCGTCCAGCTCTGGAGCCCTCAGCACAAGAAGGACATGGAACTGTTGGAGCGGGTCCAGAGGAGGGCTACAAAAATGATCCGAGGGCTGGAGCACCTCTCCTATGAGGACAGGCTGAGAGAGTTGGGCTTGTTCAGCCTGGAGAAGAGAAGGCTGCGGGGAGACCTGATTGCGGCCTTTCAGTACCTAAAGGGGGCCTATAGGAAAGATGGGGAAGGTCTTTTTAGTAGGGCCAGCTGTGTCAGGACAAGGGGTAATGGTTTTAAACTAAAACAGGGTAGGTTTAGACTAGATATAAGGAAGAAATTCTTTACAATGAGGGTGGTAAAACACTGGAACAGGTTGCCCAGAGAGGTAGTGGAGGCCCCATCCCTGGCAACATTCAAGGCCAGGTTGGATGGGGCTCTGAGCAACCTGATCTAGTTAGCAGTGTCCCTGCTCACTGCAGGGGGGTTGGACTAGATGACCTCTAGGGGTCCCTTCCAACCCAAAACATTCTATGATTCTATGACCTTTCAAAGATGATGGAGAGTGGCTTAGTAATAGCATCTGCCAGCTCCCTCAGCACTCATGGGGGCATTCTGTTGGGGCCCATAGATTTGTGGGTGTCCAGTTTGTCTAAATGATCTCTAACCTGATTCTCCTGGTCCAAGGGAAAGTATTCCTTTCACATGAAATTTTGCTGATCACCTAAGGAAAAAACTGATCCTTAAAAGAGCTGAAACTGCAGAATTTGAAAGAATGAAATGGAAAATGTATTTGATCACCTGTTCACAGTCAGGACTTAGCCTTTTGTTTGCCACTCCAGTGTTTAGAGCTGATGCACTCCAGCTAGTGGAGACAGGAAGACTTTGCATGGTGGTGTTCTTTCCTTGCCTCTAGGTTATTGTTACATTCCAGACAAAGAAATACTGAACTATGATTGGCATTCTGTGACCATGCTTGCGTAAAAAATATCACAGTAAATAGCCAAGTGTTTTTGACAAGCTAAAGAAAAGGAGCGTTTCAGGTTAGTTTTTACAGTAGTCAGACTACTTTCAGGTAGATTCCTGTATTCCTCTGTTACAGAGAGTGAGGTGTATGTAATTTTTGTCACAACCGTAATTTCCCTATCCTAATGCAAAAGCAAAATTTTACTTTGCAGAATGTGAAAGGCTACTCCTAATGCCTTTATTTAATTTCATCTGTACTGTGGGAAGCATTTAGATCAGAGATATTTATGGAGATGATGCTGTAACTAGCTGTATACCAACAATGCTGAAAATAACAGCATTCATGTGCTGGAATTATTTCCAGCTACTGGGTTGCAAATACAGACTTCTGCTCAAATAAAAAGTGTTCAAAAGACCCTCAGATACTCTTTCTTCCCTTTATTCCAAGATGTTTATGAATTACTCCTTGAAAAGTTATCAGATACGGTGTATCTGGCTATAGAAAGGTGGTGAGCTGCTCAATGTTGTGTAGTTAATTCATCAAGAGAGACTATCTCCCACCTCCCCCATTTCTATGCTCCATTCACAAAGGAAAAACAGGTCATTCCAATACATTTGTACCACACTTAGCAATAGGAATTGAGTCCTAGCAGTAGTACTTTAATGTGAATATTGAATAATGATGTCAGTAGCATTACTGTAAGCGATAATGTGTACAGTAGCAGATATGTAAGCAGTGAGCATTTATAGGCTCTGTAGGAGTCAGGACTATATAGCAAGCACCTGACTAAAATTTTTTTTTTTTTTAAGTAAATGCAATACTTTTCAAAATGAACCTTTGGTCTTTCGGCATTTAATCAGTTGTCAAAAAATCAATTCAAGCAAAATGTTGTGCCCATCATGAACACATAATCCCACAGAATTTGTACTGTTCTTTGCCAACTAATTAAATGAAAAGCCATCTGGGGTACATAACTTGGTATTGTTCAGTTCTGTGGGAGACCAGCACTCAGATGTAAAATTAGTGTGGGAGGTGTTTCCCACACCCGTCTGCTCAGCTCACCAAGGACGAAAAGAGCCTTGCAGCTGTGGACACACTATTTTATATTTCTAAGCTAATGTTTCCAAGACCTGGGTTAACAGTGCATGTTTCTTTACCCACAGGAAATCAGATGGGAATGGATAGTTGTCTGGACATTTCTATTTGGAACTCCTCTACTCAGTTCTCTTCCATACACAATTTCTCAGTTGCTCAGCCATATCCATTTGTTGGCATAGCATTATGGCTGTTCACAAGTTGGTCATAACTTTTAATTAGAGCGTGGATGCCAAATGAGCAAGGATTTAAATGCCCAGCCTCAGGCATGACAAAAGCACTGACTTTCTTGCAGGAAGACCTTGTTACGATCATAATTCTGCCCTGCTTTCTCATCCTTGCTTACCCCTACCTCATGTGTTCCCCTTCCCTCCTGTCCCATTAATTTCAGAGAAGGTATGCAGGCGTCTGGGTCTGCCATTAAGAATTGGCTGTTTGGCGGTTGTGGGAGTACCCCAGGCCTGATTTTTATTTTTCACTGAGCTCTCCAGGCATTTTGGAAAAGCTGGAGCTCAGTGATGTCTCATTTACTGGAGAATAGTCCCCTGTGCTACACAGAAAAGCCTGGGAGAGTTTCAGAAGTGTAAGGTGGCTTGCAGAAATGCCAAGCGGTGAGGAAGAAGCAATGTTGGCAGCATCCACATCAGAGATATCCCTCGATGTCTCCATATGGCCTAAGCCTCTTATTTTTGGCATGCTCTTTTCTCTCTTTGCTGCTGCTTCTCATTCACTGTGTGGACTCATTACTATTATAAGCAAGTATGAAGCTCAACCCAAAAGCTTACTTAATACAATAAACTGAAGACTGTGTTATAAAAAATTTTGAAAATGAACATATTCAGCAGCTGTTCATGTACAGTCTGTGACTGGAACAAAGAGCAAGAGCAAGCAGTTAAATAATTCACTGAGGCTGGGTGTGGATATGCTCAGCTCAAATAGGCTTTGCTTAAGCTACACATTTTCAAGTATTTTTTCCTCATTGTGTAGTGCCAGAACCAGTGATGCTGGTAGCCCTTACAGAGACCAAACAAGTCCTCTTTTTCTCCATCAGCTCAGGCTCAAATTAATTCTTCCCTGTCGTATGAATAAGTCAGTCTCTGCTAGTTGTTGTAGATGTTGCTACAGAGCTGTGTAACAGTGTGGGGAACTTCTGCACTCCTGGCACTGCTTTCAAGCCCAGCAAAGTCTGGGTTCTGAAGTTGAAGTCTTTGAGTCAAAGATAAGGGCAATGTAGGTTAATAAAGAAAATATCTGAATATGGGGTAATATGATCCTTAACAAGGTGTCAAGATCTGGCTCAGTGGATCAGCACTGAGTGAAAAAACTTCTGCTACTTTAAGGCACACCATATTTTTTCTCCAGGTTTGAGCTATCTGGGTAGTAGCTCGGTAAGAAATGAGTCAAATGGAGACTTTGATTACTTGATGATGTGGATTCAGGTAAATCTGAAGTTTATCCATGAAAGAGACCCTCTCAGCCTGAAAACAGAAAAAAAGAAATACAGGTATCACATGACAGCAAGCAACCAGCAGCAAAAGTGAGAAATGACTGCCTGTTTTACAAGGGAAGCTGTGCTACTAGAAGAAAAAGTATTCCGAATCCCTTAATGATCTTTGTCCTAAATCTAGAGGGTACATGAGATTAGAGAGGAAAATGAAACAGAGAAGCAGAAAAACTCTTAATTTTGTCTTGTGCATCTTTCTTGTTTCATCAAAAGAGTATTTCTTTTTAAGTATTGGATAATCTGTGTTTTGCTTACTTTTGCTATTACACACCCTGCACATCAGAGTGCCCTGTAATGTAGAACTTTGGGAAACAGGATTTGTTCCTGCCAATAGTAATTCTCAGTTTGCCCCATCTTTACCCTGCTTTTTGCACCTATGTCCTCTGTTCTTCTGTTACTTTTAATTCTGAACATTATAAACCACACTGCTTCCACTTTAACTTTTTTTCTGTGTGGCATTACATTGAAAATGTGTTTCAGGCATTCTATCTGGACATAGGCTCAATAGTAATAGTGTGTTTCTGCTTCTGTAGGGATCAGTATTAAGTTCCCATACATTTCAGTGGTGCTGGATCAGGCCTGATGTTACTAACACCTAAGATAATGAATGCATTATAATCTGCATTTATATTTGCAAAAGTGTAACACGTGATACATACACTATGGACGTGTCTGTAGTAATGAAATTACATTTAAGAGGGTATCTTTAAATCTGTGGCTATTACCAAAAATATTATTTTATAAATAATTAATCCAGCTGAAAAGCTAAAAAGAATCTTTGAAACATTTGCTTCAATGTTTTATTCATCTCTCCTTTTTATAAAGTTCATGTCTTCAATGCATGTGCCAAATAGTTTAAATGTACAAAAGTCAAGATTTAGGACCTAAAATTACCTTCCATTAGGTTGGTTACGACTTGTCAAAGACTATTCTAGGGATTTTCTGTATCTCTTTCTTTAATGAACTGCTATTTTCCTGTTCAGGGTGAAAAAAGAAAAAAAAAATAGGTTCTCTATAATGACAAGACTTGTTCAAAAGCAAGTGTTCTTCTTTTTAGTTTCCAGGTTCTTCAGCGGTAGCTAACTATCAAACACTATTCCCCAAGCTGTTCATACTGCAGCTGAAATAATCAAGAATGCTGGCACATGAACAAGGACACAGTGTTAGGTTTTGCAGCATTGAAAACAAAAGATAAAATCATTGCCAAATAGGCAGGGACAAGAGTGTTAGGGAGAGATATTTTATTTCAGACTGAAACATTTTATGACAAGCAATAAAGTAACAACTATACTGAAATGGGTAGATAACCTCCCCAAAAATTTGAAACACTTTCCAAAAAATATGAACGTAGAATCAAACCTAATAGCAAATGGTTATAACGGCACTCTGCTGTTATTCAAAGAACACTCCATTAATCAGAGTGGTGAAATGTTAGTATATAGAATATTAATATTTTTCCCCTTCATCCTCTTTGTTTACTGGATGATCTGCTTGTTAGGTATTAACTTATTCAAAGGTGACTCAAATTGTCATCCCAAAGTTGTATATTTCAAGATTGGCATCTGACAGGTCTTTAAACAAAGATTGATTTCTGGTATCTCATGTTTTGGGGGATGGACATTAAGTGTTGAGGACTAGCACAGTTCAAAAGGTATGCAATCTCTGTGCATTTATGGTGGGGTTTTTTAAAGTTATTTCTGATTAGCTGAGAAAAATGTTTAGAATTAGGACTTTTTGACATTTTAAAACCTGAAATAACTTTTAAAACGTGACTATTATTATATGTATGCCAAGCAGTGACAAATGTAGCTACAGTCTATATGTAAGTTTTACACTGTGAAACAGCACAGATGTGCCACAGGGAGAATACAGAATATTTATATCATCTTAGATAATTGTTACTTATGTGCATACAGCTCTGGAAGAGCTGGTACTTAGCAGCTGTGACCCTACTGAGAGTAAGGACAGCTGTCAGGTCTGAGGCTCCCCTGGTGTAGTGTGGCGTGGGGAGGTCGGTGGTATAGCAGAGGGCAAAAGTTGCATCATGTTAATTTAACCTCTGGGTGTAGCGTTAAGATGTCCAAAATGTTTCCAAAATGTTACACAAAGTTGTTAGCAAAATAAATTGTGCAATTGGCTAAAATACTGCTCTGAGAAAAATAAGAAAAAAGCGCCTTATTGCTGACAGCCATCAGCTAAAAACCAAACAGTGCTGCCTGTGCAGGGAGAAGGAGCAGGAAGGCTCCACAGGGGAAGAAGGAATGGTACAGTTTTTTTCCATAAGTCACTGCCTAAATAATTTCATATGAAACAAAATTAGAAAATTGTTTACAACTCTACGACATTACAGTAATAATAAACTATATGCTAATGAAAAACCTGTGAGAAAAATTAGGTATCCTATGGCTGTGAGTAGTGCTGCTACCATTGCTTGTCTGATGTGACTGGTTTTGCTTCCTCCTCTTCTCTCCCCCCACCACCACACCAGGTCACGGTTTTCCCAGAGCTGCCACAATGATGATCTTATTTGAAGTGGGTTTGACCTGGGTGTAGTGTGAGACTATATTATCAAAGGCAGAAGCTGCACCTTTCCTTGGCAGCCAGTATTTTCCTGAACTACACTACACGTCTTCTCACACGTACTTGGACCTAAACAGCACAGGCTGTCCTCCTATCAGGAGGGGTTTTACACCTCGTGGGGCTGGAGGTAAATCTGACCCCTGCTCATGTGAGTGGCTGTTTCTGCCAGCAGTCAGAAAGCTAATAAAAACGAGAGGGGAGCGGGGAAGGCAGGAGATGTTTGCTCATCGTGAGGGAGGAAGGGTAAGCGAACTGTTGCTAGGCAATAGATTTCTGGATGACGGATCCTCTGCTTTGCTAAGTGACCAGAGTAATTATTTTTGGCAAATCTGTGCAGAGCTCTGGGAGCTGTCACTGGCCTGCAAAGAAAGAAATGGATGTATAAATATACAAAACGTATCCAGTCCTTTTATAAGACTGGAGGGGGTGCAAGAACGAGTTACCTGACACGTGTACGCCCTCCTTCGCCTCTCTGGATGGTTTTCTGGCTTTCTGAACTGGTTACCCTGATGTGAATCAGGTTTGTCCAGATCCTCTTCCGAGGTCCTCTCCAGCTGCTGCTGAGGCATGTCATCCGTGTTGTGTTTGTTGGCGCTTCCAGCCAGAGCGGTGGAAAGCCAATGAGCCAGCGCTGCTCTTGGATAAGCTGCAGTGACAGCAGGTGCTAACAGTGTGGATTGGTAACAGCCACTTAAAAACCCGATGCCCTTGCCAGCTTTCTCCTGAGCAGGATTGTGCTGTGCTGTGCTGCTGGCTGCAACGAGTTTTTCCAATCAATGTTGAAACAAGAGACGGAGATAAATAACTCCGACCTTTACTGGTTGCGTCTGCACTGCATGAGGAAGCATAAAACTACACTCCCAAATTTCTCTTGTGGTGTTTCCTCCAGACACTAAAACCTGATTTGGACCCTGAGGATGAGTGCTTTGCTTGCTCAGTAATCCTGCTCAAGAATCGGCAGGGCATGTCCTTTAAATCTTATGCCAAACCCATGTATTTTTGTTTTCAGACTCCATAATGTAGGTAATATTTTTGGGGTTGGGAAAAATCCTGAAGTAAAAATCCCATAATCTTTCTGACATTGATGAGTTTTATCACCAGAAGCAATACAGGGGCATAATATAAACCAACGTACTTACTCGTTATCTTGGGGTTGAATCTAACCCTCTGACTACAACTTATTATGAAACCTTAAACAACCTAAACATTGCCTAGTTTTGTGTTTCATTACAGATTTGAAACTCAGCCCAGGTTCAGGGAAAGGGTTGGGTTTTTCTCCCCACCCCTTTTTTTTCATAAAACTTATTGAGAAACGTGGGGCTGATTTTGAGGCTTAGGATTCAAAACCCAGTGAAACTCAGAGATTCTGCTTTCCTTTGTGGGGATCTTTTTTAACGTTTCATTTGAACTTGAAAATTAAAGCAAACCTCAGGCAACAATTTCCAAAATATTGAAAGTGAAGAGAGGGTTTGTGTAAACATCTGTCAAGCAAAACGGCTAATTTTGTTCAGCCTGTGCTTTTGCATTACTGTGCAAGGTGCCATTCTCGCACGCAGTGTTGAGCTCCATCTTGCAGGCGCCCATTAAAGCAGAACATCGGTGCTGCTGACCCCAAGTCCTGCTGGAAAAGAGTCCTAATGCAACCTGGGATGTCTTGCAAGCGACCTGGCCAGGGGACTGAGAAGGAAGAGTGAGGTCAGGAAGGGCCGAGCGGCCACTGGAGCAGCGGGGAGATGTGCTGCCACAGGATGTCTGTCTCATGGCATTTATCGCAAGGTGTGGTCCTTGCAGAGAGGATGGCATAGAGTGGGAGAGAGGCTTCTTTTTCTGGCTTGTGGTTAATGCTCGGCGGTTTAGGCTGGTGCTGTTTGCAGTCCCCCTTGCCAAAGGAAGGAAATCGATCCTAAAATGTGTGCCTTAAATAAAGATAGGTAGGCGCAGCCCACTGTAATTACCTTCAAAGCATGTATTTTTTCCTGCTGCACATTGCTGCTGGTACAGCTCTGGCTAAAAGGGCTTGCCTGAAGCAGCAGCACTTCTTTTTCATCTGCTGCTTTGTTCTCGGGGGACTTTCTGTAGTTGGCAGCCTTAGTGGAAGAAGATCAAATAGCTCTGGCAGCTTTTGTAGCAAGGTAGGATGTCATTTAAATAAAATGATGCACATGTATGGTGTAAGTCAGCCTCCCTGCTGAGAGGGCATAACAAACAATTAAAGAGCAGTTTCCTCTGGGGATGAATGGCTTTCGGGGAACTATTCCAGTTCATACGTGAATTATATATGTATTACTAGGGACAAGTGATCTTGTAAAGTGAAATAGCTGAGAAAAGCCTCTGACAACACTGTGTGTAACCACAAGGGAGCTTGGCTGTGTTTGCTGATGAGGGGGAGAATTTTTAGTGGACTGCAGTCAATAAAATGTGTTAAAGAAACTAGAATAGCCATAGCATCTACTTGAACAGCAGAACATGAACTGATAAAATGTAAACTCAATGAGAGTAAAATCATTTGTTTAATTTTAGCTTGAAGAGTGGAGCTAGATAACATCCAGTTTACTGCTTGGCATGCTGCTGTCCAAATGGAGTATGTGCGTGTGTATGCACTGAAGGCATCAAAACCAAAATCCAAAATTAGATGGAATTACATAGAAACATCACAGAGTGAAGGACTGCATCTCTGAGGTACTGAGAAAGGGATTAAAATGAGGGATAAGAGAACAAAACAGAACAGATAAGCAAACTTCTGTAATTGGGACTCATCTTCTGATAGCAAAGAAGTAAATTTTCCACAGATGACTCCAGGAGCTGCAATGTAGTGTTGAATGATGGGCTCATATATATTGCAGAGGACAGACAACTGAGGTTTTACGCTTATAACAGCTGATGGCTGCTAATGATGAGAACTGCTCAGTGATATACCTACTGAATTAACAAACGGCATGAGTCCTCTAAAGGAGTTTCTAATGTCTTTTGGTGGAGAGCTCTGCTATGTATTGCTATCAGAGATGGGCAGAAAAATTAAAAGGGGGGTCCCAAAAATATGTTTAGAAAAATATAAATCCTGCCAAAGCTTTTCTGCAGTGCTCTTTGAAGTTGCATCTGTGGGAACAAGAGAAGAAAGGGGACATTTAGTCCAGACTCAAACTGTAGATGAAAGGAAGTTGAAAAGTGGTTTGACATTTTTAAGAGATGAGTAATATTAAGAAGCTTGACCCTGTATAAAAGGAAAGCTGTTGTTTCAGTGATTGTGGACAAGACTGGAATTTTAAACTGACAAATGAAAACACTTTTTATACAGAGCTTTAGTGCAATATAGTGCATTAACTTGTGTAAATCTTTAGCACATGAGATCAAAAAGACTAAGGACTCCACAGCACAGTTGTGTTAAATTCACCCGAGTAAGCTGAACAGCCTTCTCTCAGAAACACAACTTGCTTCACCAATTAGTTTATTCCATTGTGCTTTCTCATTATTTAGTAGCTAAAAGATGTTCTTTACAAGATTTCACATGATTTTCATGTTTTGCAGCCCTGATATTCAAAGATTGCATGCTTCGAATTTTATAAATACTGAATCTCTAAGGATTGTCATAGATACAGCATTTATTGCTGATATAAGAAAATTAATCATGATGCTATTTTGGGATTAGTATTTTATCCTGTCTGCTTGCTTGAAATCTTGTTGTTCATGGGAGCAATCAACCCAGCGTGTCATTCTTACAGTTTTAATATAGAGAGGAACACAAGTCACAAAAGATAAACACAAATATGCGCACTCTTAGATCTGACTTAAAAGTCTAATGCTTTCATCTACCAGAGAGCACTGTAGTCTTGCTACTGTTGCCCTTTTGCTGAACTCTTAGAGATGTTTTATTTTATGGAAAGCCACTTGGCATTACTTGCTTCAATGTGCCCTTATTTGCTTTCTTCTGATAGGCGCACTCTATGGCTTGCAGCACTTTGAAGTAACAGCAATTCAGCTCTTTCACAAATTACGTTAACTTTTCATTGTTTCCAGTTGTATTAGCAAGCCCAAGTTCTCTGTATTTTTCTCTGTGGTACTTATTGTTTGAAGTCTTCCATTGGTAAAAAACCAAACCAAACTCCCTCCAAATACCTGAAGGCACTTTTTTGTATAAATTGTATTTAATGTGTTTATGTCATACACGTGCAACAACGCCTTTAGAGTGATGCTCCTTTATGTCTAGTCTGAATTCTTGCAGGGTTTTTGTTTTGACACTGTTCTCCAGACAGGATGCTGCTGGTACTAATAGAGGAGACTGTGAAATTCTGTCCTAAACAAGTACAAAACTACTTGTTTCAACTGAAAGACTAGAAGCTGTAAAAATCTCTAGTGGGATTACATTTAATCACTAGTATGAACAACATGGAAATATGCAACATCATTCCTACATGATTCTCACTTAGTTCTGTATATGGTGTTTGATCCTACAAATTTTTATTCATAGAATCATAGAATCAGAGAATGTTTTGGGACCCCCAGAGGTCATCTAGTCCGACCCCCCTATAGGGAGCAGGGACACCGCTAACCAGATCAGGTTGCTCAGAGCCCCATCCAACCTGGCCTTGAATGTTGCCAGGGATGGGGCCTCCACTACCTCTCTGGGCAACCCCTTCCACTGTTTCACCACCCTCATTGTAAAGAATTTCTTCCTTATATCCAGTCTAAACCTACCCTGGTTTAGTTTGAAACCACTACCCCTTGTCCTGACACAGCTGACCCTACTAAAAAGACCTTCCCCATCTTTCCTATAGGCCCCCTTTAGGTACTGAAAGGCCGCAATCAGGTCTCCCCGCAGCCTCCTCTTCTCCAGGCTGAACAACCCCAACTCTCTCAGCCTGTCCTCATAGGAGAGGTGCTCCAGCCCTTGGATCATTTTTGTAGCCCTCCTCTGGACCCGCTCCAACAGTTCCATGTCCTTCTTGTGTTGAGGGCTCCAGAGCTGGACGCAGGGCTCCACATGAGGTGTCACCAGAGCCGAGTAGAGGGGCAGAATCACCTCCCTCGACCTGCTGGCCACGCTTCTCCTGGTGCAGCCCAGGGTAGGGTTGGCCTTCTGGGCTGCCAGCGCACATTGCCGGCTCATGTCCAGCTTTTCGTCCATCAGTACCCCCAAGTCCCTCTCGGCAGGGCTGCTCTCGATCCTTTCTTCCCCCAGCCTGTATTGATACCGGGGGTTACCCTGACCCAGGTGCGCAGGACCTTGCACTTGGCCTTGTTGAACCTCATGAGGTTCACAGAGGCCCACCTCTCCAGCCTGTCCAGGTCTCTCTGGATGACATCCCGTCCTTCTGGTGTGTCAACCGCACCACTCAGCTTGGTGTCATCTGCAAACTTGCTGAGGGTGCACTCAATCTCGCTGTCCAAGTCATTGATGAAAATGTTAAACAGCACTGGTCCCAGTACAGACCCCTGAGGGACACCACTCGTCACTGGTCTCCATCCGGACATCGAGCCATTGACCATTACCCTCTGGATGCAACCATCCAGCCAGTTCCTTATCCACCGAACAGCCCACCCATCAAATCCATAGCTCTCCGATGTAGAGAGAAGGATGTTGTGGGGGACTGTGTCAAAGGCTTTGCCGAAGTCCAGATAGATGATGTCCATTGGTTTTCCTTTGTCCACTCTTGTTGTCACAGCATCATAGAAAGTCACTAGGTTCGTCAGGCAGGACTTGCCCTTGGTGAAGCCATGCTGGCTATCTCGAATCACCTCCCTGGCCTCCATGTGCCTTAGCATAGCTTCTAGGAGGATCTGTTCCATGATCTTCCCAGGCACAGAGGTGAGGCTGATGAAATTAAGGTGTATAGAACAATATACGTGTACATGGGCATGGCTGATTTTGAACACTGTTGCAGATTCATAATATAGGCTTATAGAAAATATTTTTATATAACCTCTTTAAGTATTTTTTACATAGACCTTTTGGTTTGTTTTTATCCTGGGAATACTTCAAACAACCTTCTTCAAAAGGGTAAATTGCTGTTGTGTCACTTAAGAGCCTTTTTAAAGATTTGGAGTGAGAAATATTTTTAAATTAAGAAGTGAAGTTAGGCTTCTGAGCATGCTCTATGTATAGCGATTTACTATTATTGAAGTATTTTGATTTAACTGGGTGTATCTCGAAGAATGAGGAGCACTTGCGTTACAATGCGCAAGCTCACAAGTCAGAATCCGATCGCTTCCAAACTGAAGAGCTTATAAAAAATGTGAAGTACTCTAATAATTTTAAATTACTCTATATTGCACATTTTCAGGTCTCTGATCACCTCCAAATTCAAGTGCTTATAAAACTGCTCCAATAATTTTAAATTGCTATGTGCAGAGTGATTTAAAATTGTTAAAGTGCTTCAAAGTTTTTTAATAAGTACTTTAATTTAGAAGTGAGTTGAGCAATACTCCAGTATACCTTCAAGAGATTATTAAACTGATGTAAAAATTTACCATCTGGAAAGAAAATTAAACTGTTTCTTTAAAAAAAGGAAAAAGTGAGGGGGAAGAGAGAGGGAAGAGGAGAAGCTATAAAAGGTAGCAATATGGTAGTGGTAGAGAATAAAAGAATGAGGCAAACAAGAAATATATCCCCAAACCTCACAGAGTAATAGGGTCCCAGTTTGCTTTGCTCTGTGAGAGGTGAGTTAATAGGACTTCAGAACTTACAGCAGCTGCCTGAATGTGTCCAGGAGGGTCTCCTTAAAGTTATAGCAGCACCACACTGAACGTCAAGATGACAGCGACAGAGGAAAGGGATCTGCACGGTTTAGGAGGAACACAGCTGAGAGAAATGGAATCTCTCAGGCTATTCAACATCTAGGCTGACACTAAGCTGATACGCAGATGCACAGGTTTTCCTTGATGTTCCTTGTGCTGTAAAGTTGTGTGGCACTGTTAAGTTGCAGTTATTCATGTAAAATAAACAAAAAATGTATTAAATTATTTCTGAAACAGTAGTTCTAACAATAGCATTTCTGCCTAATAAAACACACTTTCCATAACTGTGTTTCCTGCTTTTGTTTCGCCACAACCCGACATTTTATCACATTTTTCTACGAGAAATTGGGAGCAAAGATACACACTCATTAAACACAGCAAATTAAAAATGTAATTGCCATTGCGGTAATGAAATTTGTACTTCAGATGTTTCCTCAGTTGATGTAACACCTTTTGGTTTTAATCATTTGCCTTGAATTTTGACATATTAATGATATGCCTAGTAGGAACAGACCTTCGTCTATGCTAAAAAAAGCAAGAGAGGCAAAATATCAGACCAGCTACTTGTAAACAACCAAAGCAATCATACAGCTATCAGTTTCATATGAAATACTTATCCAAGTAGGAGCACTTATGTGATAGCCTTAGCTGAATTACCTTGTATGTATATGTATTTTTCCTGAATATATCCTAGTTACCGATCCTCAGAGCCCAGTCCAGGCAGACTTTCAACACGTGCAGCCTGCACTGAGATTTTTGAAATACTTACAAGAAAAAAAATATCCAGAGCTTTCTTCCTGAGGGATATCCAAGCAGAGGATGGTCTCAGTTGGCTGCAATGAGCCAGGAGGAGCTGGCAGGGGCACAGAGAGTACAAGGAGGGTGTTGGCAGCTGGGGCTCAGAAGGCAGAAAGGGATGAGACAAGTGGCTATTTCTCCCTCTGTTGCCTTTTTCTTTTTGCTACTCGGAGGTTGGTGCTTTGTTTGGTGGTGGTGCACACCGTGTTTTCGGTACTTGCCTTGACCTTTAATCAATATTCATTGATTCTGTGAAGACCTGAAATCTCTGACCTCTGGCTGGCTTTGCAAAAGTACAATTAAAAGGTGCTAATGTCTTTCAGTTGCTGAAAACACCAGAAATACATGAGGGACAAAACCAAACAGTACTTTCAAGCTCTTGTGATAACTTCAGTATTGTTTGAAAGACACACAGAGTTGGGTGCCATAAGGAACGCTTTTTGTGTCTGAAACTCTGGATACAGAAGTGGGACAAGGATGTACATTGGAGGGGGACCAGGCATCACCTTAGAAGACTTGGAGCACCTTCAGAAATATCAAACAAGTACATAGCTCATGAGTGTCAGAGACCTGCCTTCACAGGCTGATTTTAAATTAGGCTAGAGACAAAATTCGAAATTAGGTTCTATCTCCTTTATTGTTATTGGGCACATCTTTAGTTCTTGGACACACAGAAACATGTTGATTGTCCTTTTTTCTACAGGAAACAATTCTTTGGGGAAAAAAAAAATCTTTCCTTATGGCTATGAAATAAAGAGCACTGCAATAATCACCCTACTGATTAGTCATACATGTGGTCTTTACAGAGCTGAACAAAAAGATCAATACCCTGATTTCCTTTTCATCTGCCGGACCATGAAACATAGACCTCTTGCTTTGTTTTGTGTGTGATGAAGGCAGTAAGGCAGCGTTAGCAGAAAGAAAATATTATCTCCCTGTGGTAAATATATTGATGTTACAGAGAGAGACAGCATACAACACAGGGAGTAATGAGAAATTTGACCCCTTCCCTTCCCTTCCCTTCCCTTCCCTTCCCTTCCCTTCCCTTCCCTTCCCTTCCCTTCCCTTCCCTTCCCTTCCCTTCCCTTCCCT
>JAKFQP010000123.1:1125000-1171261 GCA_023375905.1 Nycticorax nycticorax
TTTTCTTGGTTTCTCTTTTCATGTGCAGTTTGCCAAACAGAACATTCCTTTAGAAATTCTGTGTTTGTTAAGAGACTTTATCCTGGGAAAAATATAATCAGAAATAAAGTAAATTGGAAGGACTACCAGTTAAATGCTTAACTGTTGGTTGTAATGTGTGTCCTGTTCAGTGTTGTACTTTTCATGGTAGATTGAAGGAATTTGCAAAATACTCTGCTAAAACACTCTGACATGTGACAGGAAGCTGCTTGCATAAGTCATGATGTTTTCTAAACCCACCCCTTCTCCCCCCCCATTTCATGTTTGCAATTGACATCAAAGTATGTTTTCTATTAAAGCATAGGAAGTTGAACAAAATACTATTTCTGATAACCACTCTGCAGCATTGTGACAAGCAGTTTAGTTTCTTCCCATCTCATGTGTCCAGAGCAGTGCTGCTTATCTGTTTGTTATGGGACTCTTGAGTTCTCCAGAGAATGTCCCAGGTGCATATCCTTTAGTATTAGCTTTTGCATTAACATCACGGATTTAGCTAAAACAAGTGTAAAAATTAATGTAGCCAGACAGCTCCCTATTGGTTATATGTATGAGGACACACAACAGTGTAATTTATTCCCTCTGTTTTTCATTGTAGTTCATGCACGTGAGTTGCCTTACATTCTGTTTATTTACCTAAGCATTTTGAAACAAAATGCTCATTTAGGAGAGTTCTGTTATGTTTTAAGGTAAGACACCTTCATTCTTATGGAATGAGATTTTTAGGACACTGAATACTGGTGTACTCAAAGCAAAGAACAAAAGTCAACATATACTCTGTGAGTACCTGCTTTATGTATTTATTCATTTTAGGTGTCCTCTGAGTTCTGGAGGCCAGAGTTGCATCCTTCACTTGTAAATGCATAAACATGTATTTGCCACTTTTTCCTCATTTTCGAAGGTAATTGGCTAAAGCCTAAGGTCTAAGGACTGATTTTAAATATCTGACCTTAACAGATGTAATAGATAGTGTCAACAAGGCCAAAGTCATTGAAGTTATTTTGAAAATACACTAATGTTATCAAGAGGTTTAAGTCTTCTTAAAGTCTAAGGGAATTCTTTTGTGATTTTCTTATTTCAACTTTCACTCTGCCCATAAGCATTTTTAAAATGGGTCCCAAATGAAATACAACAGTTCAAGTTTGACTCAGTCTGGAAATCAGGGGAAATTGATTATGGAAGTCACCTTCTGCTTGCGGACAAATTATATTACAGCAGCATCCACACGGATTTCTATTCCAGTTTCTTTGAAGAAAGAGGGTCAAGGGTTTTTCAGGGTGAGGAAACAGCATGCTGGCAAGACATTCAATGTACTTTTTGTACTGTTTCTTTCATGCAAAATCATGGTTAGTTTCTGGAAGAGAGATAAAAATTCAGGATTCTCATCCTAGCAAACTGCATTCATCCCTGCACTGGGGAGTGAAGCATCTTCCAGTGTTTCCCCTCTCTGATTTCATGAATCTTGCATACTTTTCTGCATCAAACAGCATATTTTGGTTATTAGGTAAGTCAGCGGGGCATATGGGTGCTATGGGTTTAAATTCCTCATGCTGAAGTGACAATTAAATTTTGGTCTTCCATTTCTCAGGTGAGAGTTTGATAGTTACAGCAATTACAGAAAAACTGAGTGTGGGAGGAAATATTAGTTTTATTTTTGCAAAAAGCTGGCAGTGACAGGCATGCTTTGGACGGAACTTGGTTGTCAGTGAGGGGGAAGGTATGTTCTGCAGGGCTTATCAGCACAGGGACACCTAATTTGTGAGTCCAAAATGACATTAAAGAAGAAAAATAGAGCTGAAAATTTCTGTTTAATTGTAGGTGGATTTGATAGTCTTTTCTGGAGGGGAGGGAAGGAAGGGGCCCTAAAAAAGAAAACACTTGCCAGGGACACGAGCACATCAAGCGCTGTCAATTAACTAAAGGAGGCCACTTAATGGCGAGAATGTGCTTGGACAGGACATGTAATAAGGGTGGGCTTGAAGCCTGGATCCATGGTTTAGGAAAAGCTCATGCTCCTGGCTAATGCAGCTTTCCTGTATTGGTGGTTGGTGGCAAGGAGTAGGAGCAGAGGGGATATTAGTGTCCCCTGCTCTCACCTTATTAAGTTTCTAAGTTAGACCTCAAGTAAAACATATATTAAGAACTTACCTTTATATGCCTGAACAATTGTGAATCTGGCTGCTAGCTTTTCAATCTGCTTTTTAAAAATAATTTTATATCCTGAGCAAGGGTGTTAGAAGTGAGAAAAGAAATGAGCATTAAAGGCTACTGGTAGTTCCTATTCCTCTTTTTCTTATAATTTGCTTCTACAGTATACTTTATGCACATGATATAAAAAAAGTATTTAAAAGAGATGTTGTTAAACTGAAGGTAATTTGAAGGCCAGCAAGCATGATATGAAAGGGCTTGGAGAACTGATATTTTAAGAAAGAAGGACGGAACAAAAACATGCAGCTCTGGAAGGAAACACGGATTAAGGAGAGGAGGAATTCTTCAACGCAGTGCCAGAATGTGAAAATCTGCACTGGAAATCAGACAAAGAGTGAGAGAGACAGCTAAAATCTGTTGTAATCTTCTAGGTCAGCATGGAACACTATAGTTGCTGATACTGGAAAAACGGGGCTAGACGGATAAACTATTTGAGGAAATTCAGTAGGGACAATCCAAACCCAGATAAACTACAACTCTATTTCACCTCTTTTATCTATGATTAAATAAATTTTTGAGCATGGTGGATGGGAAGCTGTGAAAAGCATGTGTGAGGTTACTTAGTTTACTTTTTTTACCTCAGAACTCTGTCTAACCAATGTATCCCCAAAATGCATGATGATAATAAATGCTGAAATATCGATTCACAATAAACATACCCTAAGTGGTCCCATTCAGTATAGTGAGGATTATGGTGTTCCATTTCAGAATTACAAAAGAAAGAGATATCTCTAAAGCAGTTGTTCTAAAATTCAGCTCTAGTAAGGTATGTTATTGCTACACAAAGTGAGTTATCACAAGTGTAACACATCAGCGCCATTTTGCCTTCAAGTCACTTTCAATTCTGAGAGAGACTTTTGCGGTTTTAAAAGCTAGAGCATTAACCCATGAGCATATTTTTTCACCAAGAGTTTTGTAGAGGCAAAAGCAACATTTACCATTACATTTGACATTATTATAATAAAAGCATGATTTTTTTTTGTTTGTTTTTATGGTGCTGGTACATTTTAATACTTCATTTTTATTTTGTTTTACTATGTCATAACAGCGCTAGGACAGGAAAAGATTGATCTTGGAATGATCATTCAGAACCTTATGCAGATGAAGAAAGCCAAGTGAAGAAAAGTTCACTGTAAATTCTCCTTGCTATGGTAAAATATTCCAGATAGCATATTTGTAACATGAGGTGCAAATATGTGGGGTTTTTATTTTTAATTAACTGCATAGACACTAATTGCTGAATGTAGAGATAACCTGAACGAGAGAAATCAGTGTTTTGAGGTTGCTCAGACCCTCTAGCTTTAGGACTCCTTCCCTATGTCCCTCTCTAGCCAATGTTTGGAGCAGGAACATTGCCCTGTCAAAGAGCTTCATTCCCACCATTGACTAGAGCCAAAACCTCTGACCTTGTGCTTACTGGGCTGAAAGTCATGTTCCCCAGAGCTATGGGATGTGAATGCCCACCATGTGCGACTGAGAGTTGATGGGTAAAATGAGGAGAGAAAGAGTGTCAGAAGAAAAACCAAGGATTTTATAACACTAAAAATCAGCAGTTATAGAAGGAATAAATATATGAATGTGCAGCTTCGTTGTGATGACCATTTCCGCAGGCTTCAGATTGTAGAATGTGGCAAGACTGTAAGAAGCATTGTCTTGCTCCTTTGCATGAGGAAGAAGAAAGATGTCAAGGTGATACAAATTAAATTCTTTTGGTTATTGCATTCAACCCAAAATATCTGATTGGAACATGTTTCAATTCACAGTATGCATGTGTGAATGAGAAAGGTGCTAAAATCCCAATATTTAATTTCCTAGCTGGCTGTTATGTCTCTAATGGGTAAAACCAGTCTGACATTTAGGTATTTGTGAGCACTGGTCTTCAGCAATTTTAGACAGAATTTATTCTCTGAAGTAAAATGGTAAGGAATTGTTATTAGTATTATTTTCAGACAATGATGGCAGAAGTCTGATGATCCAGTTTGCTTCCACTACTCTCCTAGAACACGGTGGTGATCTTGGGCTAGGAGGCCTGAGCATTTGTGGCATAACTGTTAATTGCTCTGTGGTTGTTACTGTCATGTTATAGTATTTTCATCGGGCTAACCTGATGAATAGAACTGGAGCTGTTCTTTTCTGAAATAGTTTTTTCTGGTTTTATACAGTTAAGGTAGAGCATTCAGTGTAGGCTATTTGATAGGCCAGTATCAATATTTTCCAGTGAACTATATTCCTTTCTATAGATTGTCTGTTACCTAGTAAACTATATACTTGATTGTGAAGTCTTTTCTCTTGAGATATTAAATACTGACTTATTGATAAAGGTTCTTTTCTGTATATATATATAAAAAAAAACCTCTGGGACAAATTGCTTCACGTCAGAGAATGTAGAGTTAGTAAGATCTATCAAAACTATTACTTGACTTTACTGTTTGCCACATTTTATTTCAATGTTCACAACTGGGGAATTTAAGATATCTTTATAGAGTGCAACTGACTAGTAATTCATCTTTCAGCCCTCAGATATTACTCACTCATTTTTCACAGCATTTTATCAAGGTCATCATAACTCCATATTGCAGGTGCTAATACTTATAACTTGTGGCTTTTATGAATTTTAAAGGTATGTAAAAAAATGAGTATTTTAATTGCTCGTCACTCAGCAAGATTGCAGATGAAATAACAGGCTGGCAGAAGATGATGGCGGTGATAAGTCCTGAGTGAATAAAAGTAGTTGTAGATGTGAGGCTCATAACTCTATTCCCTTGAACCTCATTGAAAGAGAAAGAATGAAAAAGCAAATCTGCTACTGCAACTAAATCTTTCTTCTTGGCCTATTGCAAAGATATGTCTAGCATCTAAAGTACAGTGATCTATGGCATCAGGAAGAGCTACATTTTGTAGATAATCATATATAGCATGAAGCTCATACTGCTAAGCAAAAGCCTAGGGTTAAGAATGTATCTAAACCCATTTTTAGATTTTGAACTGGATTGTCCACTTTTAGATGTAGTTCTTCAGTGAAAGGAGACCTATGACAGCCAGGCATTTTTTCATAGCTAAGGTTTTTTTTCCTCTGTCTGCAAGCACCATCTCCATCTTGCTTGTTCATTGATAAACTCATTTCCTACCACTGATGATAACAGCCTGACTAATAGGAAATATTGTTCTGTGAAGAGCATGAACATCTGTATAGGACTCAAGCTCAAGTTTGTCTGATTGCTGCTTATAGGTCTTGATCAGGACCAGATGAAAGCAAAACATTATGGATTTGTGCATGGAGACATCCTGTTGCAGATCTGCCATCACTCTCTAGTTACTACGCATGAAGTATTAAGGTAAATGATGTCTCAGAAAGTAGTAGCTAAACTCTTGCATGCCAACACTCTCAAGCATGCTTTCTAGCAGAGGTTGTGTATCTTGGACTGCTACATTCTTGAATAGTTTGGAGTCATTGCATATAGTACAGACCTCGTTGGTTGTCACTCAGTGACTGAAGATCTCTTAACTTATTTTTCTGATACCTATCATAAGCAATACTTTTTCATATCTCCACTGACTTCTCATTTTATGAATACACTTGATATTTATGGCTGTCATCGCTTAGATTAGGTAAATATTGGTTCAAAGGAAGATCAAAGCCAAAGTTTGCCTGACTGCAAAGGAAGAATTGTATTGCTGAGATGAGAGTAACAAGATAGGAGAAACTAACTAAGTTAAATTAGTTGGATCACCACATACATTTGTCTTTTTGATGGTGAAATAGGGAATAAACAACCACTTATAATGTATTTCATCAGTATGTGTTTCTGTATGCATGCATGCGCGTGTTCGGTAAGGGAAATAGAAGTACACCAGCAGATGAACAAGCTCTGATACAGTCTTCTTGCATTTGTTACCTTTAAAAGAGAAGAAGAACACCTCTGCCCTTTTTGGCACTGTAACTGTTTGACAAACAGCAGTTTATATTCAACTATTGGAAAAACTGAACTAATGCAATCTAAATTTTAACTACTTTAGTCTTGCAAGGGGAAATGACATATATGAATCAAAGCTAGTCAGGTCTGCTGTACATCAAATTACTGTACCTTACCATTCTTAATGACTCACACAGTGCATCCTACACTAATCCCACATATATTCAAGAACTGGAACATAGAAATGTATCAATTTTGCCTGAAGAAATGTGGAATAATCATTAAAATAAAAGAATGCTTACACTGCATCAACTCTGGGACAAAACATTGCATCAGAGGGATTTTATCTGGTATGTAGTACCTGATACTTGAAATGAAAGCAGCATTCTTCAAGATCTCAGTTCAGACTCTTCTGAGGTTTCTACTAGTACAGATGTAAAACAAGATTTCAACTGTGATTTAAAGCAAAAACTAGTTAGAGTATGTAGTTAAGTCAATACTCTGCTTATATGCAAGCGGTGGCTGTACATTGCTAGTTCATCTCACAGCAACAGAGTTACAAACCTAAAATGTACATACAAATCTGAAGTGATTCACAGAATCACATAATGGTTTGGCTTGGAAGGGACCTTTAAAGATCATGTAGTCCAACCCCTCTGACATAGGCAGGGATATCTTTCAGTAGATAAGGTTGTCCAAAGCCCCATCCAACCTGTCCTTGAACATTTCCAGTGATGGGGCATCCACAGCTTCTCTGGGCAACCTGTTCCAGTGCCTCACCACCCTATTTGTAAAAGATTCCTCCCTTATATCCAATCTAAATCTCTCCTCTTTTAATTTAAAACCATTTCCCCTTGTCTGGTCACTACAGGCCTTGGTAAAAAGTCTCTGTTCATCTTTCTTATAAGCCCCCTTTATATAGTGAAAGGCTGAAATAAGGTGTCCGCAGAGCCTTCTTTTCTCCAGGCTGAACAACCCCAATTCTCTCAGACTTTCCTTATAAGGGCAGTGTTCCAGCCTTCTCATAATTTTTGTGGTCCTCTTCTGGACTCAATCTTGTACTGAGGCTGAGCTGATTGCAGTACTCCAGGTGGGGTCTCACCAGAGCAGTATAGAGTAGCAAAATCACCTCCCTTGCCCTGCTAGCCACCCTTCTTTCTATGACCGGCTTTCTGGGCTGCAAGCACACATTGCCAGCTCAAGTCCTCATGTCAAAATTTCCATCCACCAGGATCCCCAAGCCCTTCTTTGCAGGACAGCTTTCAATCCATTCACCCCCTAGTCTGTATCGATACCTGGGATTGTGCGTGCCCAGGCACAGGACCTTGCACTTGGCCTTCTTGAACTTCATGAGTTTTGCATGGACTCACTCCTCAAGCCAGTCAAGGACCCTCTGGATGGCATCCTTTCCCTCTAGTGAATGAACTACACCACTTATCTTGGTGTCACCGGCAAACATGCTGACAGAGGACTCAATCCAGCCTGTGTTACTGATGAAGATATTAAACAGTACCAGTGCCAGTAGGGAACCTTGAGGGATAGCACTCATTACTGGTTTCTTCCTGGACATTGAGCCATTGACAGTAACTCTTTGGAGGTCACCATCCAGCTGATTCCTTACCCACCTAACAGTCCATGCATCAAACCCATATCTCTCTGCTTAAGCAGCAAGAATGTTGCAGGGGAGCATATCAAAGACCTTACAGAGGCATAGGTAGATGACAGTTTTAGTTCTTCCCTGGTCCACTGATATGGTCACTCCATCACGGAAAGTCACTAGATTAGTCAGTTTATATATTTAAGTCCAATGTTGCCTATGTTGGTTATAACATTAGAGTGGACAATATGCTATTAGGAGATTTGTCATAAATCTCTGTGCCAGAGTGTGTTGGGTTTGTGTGGCAAGGGTTGGTATTGGAAGGGTTACAGTGGTGGCTTCTGTGAAAAGCTGCCAGAAGCTTTCCCTGTGTCTGACAGAGCCAATGCCCAGCCGGCTCCAAGACAGAGCCACCACCAGCCAAGGCTGAGCCCATCAGTGATGGTGGTAGCACCTCTGGGACAATGTATTTAGAAGGGGGAAAAAAGCCTGTGCAACAGCAGCAACTGCAGCTGGAGAGAGTAGCGACAGTATGTGAGAGGAGCAGCCCTGCAGCCCCCCAGGCCAGTGCAGAAGGAGGGGAAGAAGGTGCTCCAGGCACCGGAGCAGAGACTGTCCCGCAGCCCCTGGGGCAGCCCATGGGGGGGCAGGCTGTGCCCCTGCAGCCCAGGGAGGCCCATGGGGGAGCAGATCCCCACCTGCAGCCCGGGGAGGACCGCATGCTAGAGCAAGGGGATGTGCCCGAAGGAGGCCATGACCCACGCTGGAGCAGGCTCCTGGCAGGACCTGTGGCCCCGTGGGGAGAGGAGCCCAGGCTGGGGCAGGTTTGCTGACAGGGCTGGTGACCCCATAGAGGACCCACGCTGGAGCCATCTGCTCCTGAGGGACTGCACCCTGTGAGAGGGATGGACCCACGCGGGAGCAGTTGGTGAAGAACTCACCAACTGGTGAGTGGGATGCACTCACACTGGAGAAGTTCATGGAGGACTGTCTGCCATGGGAGGGACCCCAGGCTGGAGCAGGGGCAGAGTGTGAGGAGCCCTCCCCCTGAGGAGGAGAGGCAGAGACAGCGTGTGATGAACTGACCCCAACTCCCGTTGCCCATTCCCCTGTGCCACCCAGGAGGAGTAGGTAGAGAAAATCAGGAGTGAAGTTGAGCCCAGGAAGAAGAGAGGGGTGGGGGGGAAGATATTTTAAAAATTGGATTTATTTCTCTTATTACCCTACTCCGATTTGATTGGCAGAAAATTAAACTGATTTCCCAAGTCAAGTCTGTTTTGCCTGTGACGGTATCTGGGGAGTGATCTCTCCTTGTCCTTGTCTTGACCCATGAACTTTTCATTGTATTTTCTCTCCCCTGCCCCGCTGAGGAGGGGAGTGACAGAGCGGCTTTGGTGGGCACCTGGCATCCAGCCAGGGTCAACCCATGATGCAGAGTAACAGGACTGAGATGTGCTTTGTCACTGAAGAACCCATGCATAGCAGTATTTCTTGCATGCCATTTTAAAATATAAACTTTGTGTTATTTGTAGGAGCATATTATGCAGGAACCTGACATATTCATTCCTGGCAGGGTGGGGAACAGGTGCCTGGGAATGGCATGGAAATGGTGACACCTGGTTAGATGCAGTTCTGATTTACTGTGGTTCTGCATGTGGTTTGGGGTTGATGTAGAATGAAATACAAGCACAAAACTGGTAAATCAAAAGGACAGGAAAATGGCAAGGAAGTAAAATTTAAAATTAAAAATTACCTCTGGTGTTTCAAGCTTTTTAAACTTACAAAAAAATAGAGGGAACTCCAAAGTATTTTGTAGGTCATACAGGAGACATAAAAACTGCCCTCTTTTTCAGTTTCTAGGCATTTAATAAATTTGTGAACCACTTCTGAATTTCTTCTCTGAAGAAAACTGTGGGTTGTAGTGGTTTCCAGGCTATTTTCAGAGTGGTTTGAGGGTGTTGTGTTCTATTTTGCACAGAAATCTTCTCCCTTTATGCTCATCTCCACCAGAGACTCTCAGTGTCTATGTAAGTTCAGACTAAGCAAATGTACTTCATGCTTCATATTGCTTAATTAGAGAGGAGAAACATTAGCTTAGTTGTAGATATTCACTGATGTCTGAAGTTCTTGTGAATTTTTCCCCCATTTCAGGTCTTCTCACATGTTATATTTACCATAAATTTGAAATATTGTAAATCAGTTTTTGATACTTTTTCCTGAATGAGAAAAAAAAAAATTATATTATAGACATGTAAATTTTTCTAAAAATACAAAACCTAGTTTGAGATTTGATGCCATGGTCATAAATCATATACAATAACATTGTAAATGAGATAACTGTAACATTATATTCTCTGGGCAAGGTTAATAGATTCAGTGCAACTCTAGCAAGAAATTGTAGCTGACATTTCCCCATTTCTTTCAGAAAAGCCTTTATAAATCCTCAACTTGTAAATTGGACTGGATTAAGTCCCAGTGGAGAAAATCCTAGATTTAGTGTTTTTAATTTCCTAAGTTACTGAGTAGGAACCAACTTTATAACTATAGTCGAATATGACTAGGGTACTCTCTCAGGTTTCTTTGTTATTCTCAGCCAACAGCTTTCCTAATAAAAGAAACCTACCAATATTGCTAACAATTGTTAACTTACACAGTGTGCCCAAAACCATGTGCAAAGGTGGCCTGATTATTATTTTTTTTTTTTTGTGATTTCTGGAAATAAGGGACCATCTTCCTTTATTTCTCAGTGTTTTTTATAGAGTATAATTTATTTATATAATAGAATATATGTGTTGGAAAATCTCTCCAGCCTTTTGCTTTTCAGTGCACGTGGCTCAAACTGTACTAATGCCCTTGAAGATCTCCTGGTTAACTTGGTCCATCATTAAAGCACTGAGACACTGTCCTATCTGTAGAACTTTTAATGTTTTCTAAAGGAAAGACAACACCTAGAGCCAAAATATGCAGGCAACTTTTACAAGTGACCTCATAGGTTGATGCAGAAATGTCTTAAACTTCTAGAAGGCTACCATCATAATTTAAGAAATCCCTTCCTCTGTACTTCAGGCAAGTGTGGTCTTTTCCATTCACGTTGCATAGCTGTGTGTCCTTCTTGGGTCCTGCGCCCCATTGCTGTATACACATTTATGTTACTTATGAGAGTGGAACAGAGACATTTCTAGGCAAAATCATAGAATCATAGAATCATAGAATCATAGAATCATAGAATCATAGAATCATAGAATGTTTTGGGTTGGAAGGGACCCCTAGAGGTCATCTAGTCCAACCCCCCTGCAGTCAGCAGGGAAAAACATAAAGTCAGGATGCTTAACCATTTAAAATAATATCTAGAATTTCATATGTTGTTACTATTAATTTAATTTTTAACTTCAGATTAGCTTTCAGTTCTGGGGCACCTACTAGACATTTCAGACCTAATTTTCCTGACTACATTTGCTGTTTTATAAGCACTCTACTTCATCACAGGGAAATATTTAAAGCTATCTGCATTTTTAACACAAAGGTAATCTGTCCTTTGGAGATATTTCACATACAAAGATTAATAATTTAAATATGTTGCTATAGCAACTATATATCAAAGTATAATAAGTCTAGACTGTGCTATTCATGCCCTTTGAAACAAAAATCAAATGTAAATATCAAGTTTTTGATTCAAGCTGCCTAGAATAATTTACTAAAAATTAAAACAATAGTAATTTTTTTCCCCTGGACTGTCTGCTTTTAGAATTAATTTTAAAGCTTCACAGCAAAACCATGTTTTTTCCTGTGTGAGTTAATATGTTATGCTCTCAGACTTTTTCCATAGGTGTCCCTCATGCACCTATTTAAAGTAATTCTGATTCAACAGTGACAGGAAAAAGATTCATTAGTATAATGACAAACTATTTCTTAATCAATAACAGACACAAATGGTTTTCATTTACCTATGGGACAGGTGGGTGCAAAATGTCCTTGAAAATAAATTGTCTCCCTTTATCACTCTGTTAATTTTAGAGAAAGACAGACTAGGATGAAATCTATGCCTTTAGAGAGCTCTGTAACCTCAAGTGATGGTCCAAGAGAAGGACTCACTGGGTAACAATCTGATGTGCTGTGTACCACTTCCCTCTTACAATTCACTAGGTGCTTTTTTTGCATCTACAAAATGAAAAGGAAAGTTTTAAAAAATCTGTTTCTAATTAATTTATACTCTTTGTGAAGCGTATGTCAGGAAGTGTCAGTTCTAGTTAAACAGG
Organism: Nycticorax nycticorax; assembly: GCA_023375905.1. Taxonomy (NCBI): domain Eukaryota; kingdom Metazoa; phylum Chordata; class Aves; order Pelecaniformes; family Ardeidae; genus Nycticorax; species Nycticorax nycticorax. Next base: position 1,137,012 of record JAKFQP010000123.1, read on the forward strand.
TCAAAAGCAGAGGAAGTGTCTGTCGTGGATTTTGAGTGCTACATGGTAATTATTTGTTGCATCATCAAAGATATGAAATGGTTTCCATGTGAGAACTACAGTTCCTGAGCTTAGAAAAATCCCCGCCCAGGGAGTGTGTGAGAGAGGAGATTGCGACATAATGTCAACTCGTGAGTGGCATGGAAAAACTGAACGAGGAATGACTACTTGTTCTCACAGTATGAAAACAAGCAGGCATCAAATGAAGTAACAGACAGTATATTTGAAATAAAGAGAAGAGATAGATTTTCTGTAAATGTATGAAGTTCTTTCCACAGGGCACATGAATGTTTGAATTTTCCAAGAGTTCAAAAAAAAATTTAACAATAAACGGGAAAAATCTAGCGTGCATGGCTAAACAGAGATGTGACCCTTTGCTCAGGAGGTCCTGGAGCTAAAAATGGTGGAGACTGGGAGAGATTTTGGAGAAGTTTGGGGTTGTAATAAGCTTGGTTTTTATACTTCTCCTTAGGTGTTCCCTGTTGGCCACTCTCAGAGAAGGGTTACTGGGCATGATAGATATTTAGTGTGACTATATAAGTAATTTTTTTTCCTGTTTATTATGTCAAACAATGTTAACAAAAATGAGAGAAGAAAAGAGAAGAAGGATTTTAAAGTATTTTTAAAAGAAATTTGTGCCTTCTGGTAGCACCTTATACTATCAACTTAATAAACATTTGTGTGTACATTTCTTCAAGAGCTTGTGTTTGGAGTCTTTGATCTCCATAAAGTCCAGAACAGAGCCTGTACCGCTATAAAAATAGTGGGAGGCTTAGGGCTTCTTATCTCAGAAACATGGAAATATTGGTTGCAATTTCCTGTGTCCTGAAGTCCTAGTCAGTAGAACATTTGGGAAAATAAAACCTATTCAGCACATGTTCTTTATCTGTTTCTTCTCCTTTAAAAGGAGAGAAGTTGGTGACATCGCCAAATTTCAGTTGGAGATTTGGAATGAATGGTCAAAACTGGGCATTTTCTAGCAGCTCATACATAGTAAATCTGTGAGCAATAGGAAGCTAGACCCGCATAGCTCTTATATGATGAGTTTCACAAGCTGGAAAGGGTGAGAGCTCCAGGGAGCACAACACCTTTATGCAGGTAAGATGAGAAGACATATAGCTTAGTACTTTGCCTTGGCTTCTCCTTACATTAGTCTTTTGTTCTGGCTAGAGAAAAATGTGATTGAAATTGTGAGGATGAAAAATGAGACTCCAGTAAAAAAAGTGTGTACTTGTAGAGTTAGATTTCTTTTAAGTAAAAGTTACTTGAATGGATTGGTAAAAGCTTTAGGATAAAAGGCATTTCCACCTGAAAGCAGTTTGACTTATGATCTGGAGTCAAGTTTCAGTTGAATTCACTGCTCAAAAATTATTTCAGGCTGTCCACTTTGTTATCCTTAGTTAAGGACACGGGGTCAGTTTAGGTCAGCGTAAGGGCATAGGTGTACATGGCAGTACAGTGAGGTTCCTATTACCATAACTAATGCTATGCCTGGTTTGCAGGTAGGTTGAGAGCTTCACTCTTGCAAGTATGATCCAACTGCCATCTATCAGAAATGCCAAATAAATCTGTAGAGAAAACAACCCTCAAATTATGCATTTTTTTGTTTAAGAAAAGTATCTCTGCAGTAGATTTTCTTTAAATTATTTAAGATTTTTTTCCTTCCTTCCACACATTTTATTTTTTCCAGGCTTGGAATGCTTTGAGTACTGCATATTAAAAATATCTTTCTTCCCCAAAGTTCTGCTTTTAATAACTAACTAAATAAATAAATAAAAATCATCTGCTGTTTGTGAGCAAGTTCTGTGGTGAATACCTAAAACTTTAAATATTTAAAACTGTTCTGCTAACAGCATATTCTACATTGTTCCCCTTCCCAGCAGTGAAAGCAAGACTGTACAAGTGCATCTCTGCTCTTGTTTTAGGGTATCATTGTCTTCAAAAAAACTAGTATAAAAATAAGAATAATAATAAAAAAAAAAAGTTTTGAGAAAATAAATCTTCCAGTAAGCTTCTATTTTATTCCATGGTGGAATTGTTAATAATCTATTATTTAAATAAGGATTTTAAGACATATCTCAACAGTTGTTTGGAGGACACCTATCACACATAAGCATTGAACTGTCCACCATTTCTAGATATGTAGCTATTCCACTTCTTTAAAACACAGCAGGGCTTTCTCCTTGCCTCAGTTGATCTATTAGTGATCTGAAATGACGATTGGAGGTTCAGTACAAGAACTTACGATAACTCAGGAGACGCATAAAACCTGTGAAGTTAGGCAAAATCTTTCATGAGTCCAGTTAGACTGAGTGTGCAACCAGTGGTGAGCAAAGGGAAGTTTAACCAATAGATAGTCCAACCTTTGGGAGGGAGAAAGGGGAAACAAGAATGACAGCCCCTTCATTTCTCTGTCTTTTATGGCACAAGGGTTTTTTAAAGTATGGAATGAACAGTGAATATCTTTTAGAAAGCATTGCCCCCCACCTGCACTTTAACAATATGTAAAATGTGAATTTAGTAATATCAGTAAACTAATCCCCAGAGAATTCAGTTTGGCAAGAATTAATTTGTCCTTGTAAACATTTGACTAGTCCCACTGACAGAAGTGTATTATTGGATAAGAGAATTCTAGCTGTATATACATATGAATATACAGATAAAAAAGATTGACTGGAAAAAAACCCCAGGCAATAAATGAAAAGCCCTAGATTGCCTATATGTCTGAAAACACATAAGACACTTCCTTCAGATGACATATCAATTTTTAAGAAAAAAAGAAAAAAGCTTTTCTTCTGCATTTTCCAAAGTTATATGGGGATGCTCTGACCTTGAAAGGACAGGTGCAGGAGTCCTCTTGTGAATTTACCCTGAGTAATTAAGAGATGAGGTAAGCAGTTTCTGGCTAGACAGAAAGGGCTGGGGGCGGGGGCAGTGGTGGTGTTTCTCTACTCAGATGGAGCCTATTGATGGACCCAACACCAGTCTCAGACTCTGAAATCTTGTCTGTCAGGCACCGTGCAACTTCCAGCTGCCAATTAAGTGGATGAATTTTATATATTTCCTGGGAATATGGCTCTTCCATGCTCTTAGCTGTTTGCACTGGGGAATTTGGGTGTTTGCTGGATCCTTTCATTTCAGTGATAGAAACAGAGCTGTGACACTAGTGACAGGTGTCTAAGTCTCTATCTGCCTATCAGGAGTTGTCAGAGTGAACTGCACTCCAGCAGGTATCAGCAGCTGAACAAAGCATCCTATTTTATAGATATTTCAAAGTCATTTTAAGAATTTCTTGAATCTATTGGACAACCGCCACGCAAGGAAAAATCTTGATATTAAATTCTTACCTGTAAATCCAAACCCTAAATGCTATGTTCTTCACTAATCCAGGGACTCAGCTGTATCTGGCTTCTGCAATGGCTCTGCTGTCAAAAAAGATAGCCTCATTTTTACCAGATCCTTACTGAATCCATAAGGTGCAGTTGGTGTTTGAGGCACAAAATGAAAATTCTTTGAGGTGAGAAGAACTGAAGCCTGAGATTGCAGCAATGCTGTTCAGATTTTTGAAGCAATTTACCATCTAAGCATATTTTGGAATGGTTAGACAACAGAATTTGAGGAGGGCATTATTTTTCTTTCACTTTGCTGAAAGCTGTATTACAGATTTTGCAGATGTTTTTGCTTTCTGTAGCACTGCTGCTTTAGCAGGACAAGACACCAGATATTCCCTATCACTGCAGAATACTCACTAATGTAGTATACATGATGGGGAAAGTTCCTGTTTCCACTAAAAAGAAAGCAGTGTCTTCAGGGCAAGAGAGCATGTTACAGTATACTATTTTAATGCCAAAAGTAGCTCCAGAAGATGAGAAGAATCAGCTGACATACCTTAGATGTTTGTGTTGTAGTACTTGTTTCTGAATTAAGTGTCTAAAAGTTAGTTATCTAAGTGAGAAAAGGTTGAATTCTATGCTGCATGTTTGTGGCACCAGTTCACAGCTATGTCAAAAAGAATCCCAAGAAAATGAGCTTTAAGTAGGTGCGCCTATGAAAAAACTGCAAAAAGTGCAGTAGAGTTTTTTATGAAAATTAGGTCAATATTCAGGGGTCTTTTTTCTATTAGAAAAAGGAATATATGGTGGAGTTGGAATTTTTGTTCTTTTTACTGCAGCTCTGAACTTCCCTATGTAGTCCTGTGTCTGAGGGAGCATCCCAAAGGCTCAGAATTCCAAAGGGCCCAAATTCCTCAAAATTCTTAGTCTGCCTTTCTAGACAGATAAGATGCTGATAAATTACAGAAAGGGGATATGGATTAGATTTCATGAAAAAAAAAATTAACAATAAAAACAGTGGAGGTCTTTAGCTGGAATGGTTGTACGAATCTGTATGAATGGAGAACAACATGAAAACGGGGAAGGACTTATCCCCTTAGTCTTTAAGGATAGGTCTGACAAAGCACTAGAAAAAAAATGTGTAACAGGCCCTGGATTGTGGCAGGAGACTAAACTAGATGACTTCTGAGGTCCCTTCTAACACCTCTATACTTACATAGAAATCACACTACAGAAGATTTAACAGGGCTATTGATATTTGATCTAGAACAGGTATCATTATTAGATGAATTATAATTATAGGATAATTTAAGAATCTCTGGAGGTCATCTGGTACAAAATCCTCCTTCAAAGTCAGACAAGGTTGCTTAAGGTCTTGTCCAGATTAGTTCAAATGACTTCACATTTTCTCTCCGCAGCCTGTTCCAGTGCTTAACCTCTCTCATGGGAAAAACATTTTTTTAATATTTGGTTAGCCATTTAGTCTTACTGTCACATATTGACATCACTGTCTCTCATTGTTTTTCTGTGGATGCCTGAGAAGAGTCTGTCTCTGTCTTTCCCCTTTTGGTAGTTGAAGACCATGATTACATATCTCCATAGACTTCTCCAGGGTAAGCAAACCCATCTCCCTTTACCTCTCCTTGTATGAAACTTGCTGGGGTGATAATAAGTGTGTTTGCTCCCGAGAACTCTGTGGTTATAAATAAAATATCTTCAGCTTTCAGTTTGGGCAAGAGGTAACTGGGTGCCTTTGATAGCTATCTTCTGTGACCTTGTCTTTTAACAACTTTCTTTGAATGCTTAAACAAGGAAAAAGAACAGATTTTGGGTGCATGGAACCAAGAATGAAGAGTAATTAAAAAAAGTACCGCAGGCAGAAGAATAGAGCAATTAAAAACTCTGTCAAAGCTGTTACTCTCTGGGAATGCAAAAGGCAATTGAAAGAAGACTCCTGAAGGGAATTTCATAAAGTGTTTGCCCTATATCTGTAAGCAACATGAGCCAGTAAAATGGAAGATAATCTGTAGGTTGCCACCTTTAGCTATTTGCCTTATTTGTTTCTGTGCAGCACGTGATATATTCAGCAGTTTTGAATTAAACAGAGAAGGCTGAATGAATGCAGCACAGTAATTCAGAGGACTGGGAGGGTTACTGAGCACTATGCTACGATAGCACATGGTCTCAGGAATTACAAAGCATTGCTGAAGAGACACAGGGGAGCCAAATCTTGCAGAGGGTGAGGGGCTGAGTTTCTGATAAAAAAAGTTTTGGTGTCTGCACTGTGGGACAGGAAAAGTAGAGGTGTGGAGAACAGTCATGAACAAAACAAGCTGGATCTGCTGTGCAAAGAAAGTCTTAGTCCCAGGTGTTCAGCCTAACCTCTGGAGGCACTAAGAATCAAAACCAGCACAAACATGAAGGAAAACAGAGCTGCAAAGAGCAAAAAAGTTACTAGTGTGTAAGTGATATTAAAAATGTGTTACTAATGAGTTTAAAATAAATGTTGTAACCTGGTGTTATCATAATGGACCTTCTCCTTCTAAGGAGGGGAGGAAGTATGGAAGAGGGAGTTGTCTGGGGAGAAGTTCAAGGATGCTTTCCAGGAGTAAAAAAGCCTTCAGAAGAGTACATACTGGAGCATTAAGGGCTCAGTTGTCCCATGATTTGGCATCTGAAACATTTTACCTGAAGGTGACCCAAAGCTATCAAGCAGAGAGGTGCTAGCCAAGCATTTTTCATCATAGAACAGACTGAAGAATCCTGAAACTTGATTCTTTGGATGCTGTTGAAAACCACAAAATTTTACTGCAGAGACACAAAATAGTTAAGCACATCAGAATTAAAACTTTTTTGTTTATTGGGTGAAAGGTTTTGAGGCCTATGGATGCTTGTTTCTCTTTCCCTTGGCAGACTGTCACTTACACATGAGATCAAGATGGCACATGATCAATGCTAGCCAGGTCATGCTGAGGGTTTTATTGTGTTATCTGAGATGCTCTCGCTGTGTCGGCGTTCATTACTTTCTGAGCTTGGGGATGGCATTCTTGGTTAGCCTGGCTGCTCGAGGTATGGCCAGGTTCTTGGAGAATCAATGGAGGGCTTGTTCTGGTCTCTTGTCACCAGAGTACGTCAGCATTGCACTGACACAGCAGTAGGATCACCCCTGAGTGACCCCTCCAAATAGAATCAATAGTATTGCCTACAATTTATTACTTCTGTAGTCTAAAACTTTTGTTCCATCACTTAGGCATTACCTGTAAAGTGGGTGTACGATTTGTGTTTGCTTCTTCCAGTGCTGTCTTTGCCTTTGGATGGTTATATAAACCAAATATGTTTGTTAGTTTGATAAAGTTTACTTGTGATTGCTGGGGAGCTGAACCCTGCAATCAGGCTTTGTAAGTTCTTCCTGAAAACAACTGGTTTTCTTTATTTGCTTATGAGTTCAGCATCAAAAACATCTTTCCACAAGGTTACACATCCACCTGAGGGCTGTTATTAAAGCAGCCTGATCCCATTTTTTGATGTGACTTTTAAAAAGACTGTATTTTTAAGTGGACCATTGCACCATATACTATTTTATTTTTGGTTTAGTTTGCTTTGCTGTGTGTAGGTAGAAGGAGTCATTTACTAGAGATATATCTCTTACGTCTCCTCCTCTTCCTCTTTTTTCCTTCTGTTCACAACATCCCTAATATTGTTGAGCGTATCTTGTCTTTTTTTTTTTGTATTATGCTCGAATGATCTGTAATAAATCCTCTCAATTGCATATTCTGAGGTTTCTCCCACTGGCAGTGATTCACTGGTGTATCCGAGATCATATTTTAGACCACTGTGTGCAGAGAGACCTAAGAGAGCCACACCTGTCCTTCAGGAAATATTTCATTGGTGCAAAATGTTAGCAGTGTGGTACATTGTTGTCTTCTCACTAAAGTCCACTGTGATTAGACACAGGAGATGGAGACTGTCTTGAAAGCATGCATTAGCATTAGAACAGTCCTTTTGTGAATGTGTAGGGAGGTCAATAAGTACATGAATATAAATTAGCTTGGTGGACTACTGTGGCCATTAGCTGGGTCGAGTGTTCCTATTCTGTATAGTTGTTTGGTGCACCTGAATTAATTTGAGTGTTTAAATCCTGCATATTAATTCTGTGCTGCAGGATGTAAAGCTTTAGACTAATCCCTTTAATACTCTTCAGTATAAACACCTTAATCAAGCAACATCTTTATAATTAGTTCTACTTTCAGACTGGATATAATTTATTCAGTTTATTGCTCATAACTTATTCCAACTTTTAATAGCAATGATTAGACAGACTTCAGAATGTACGCTTAAATGGTCTCTTATAGAAACTAGTATAGCTGCAAGAGGCAGGGTGGTAAAAATCCAACTTTATAGAAAAAAGGCTCTGCCCCATTTTTGGTTTTTGAGGCATCACTAAGAGTATGTCTTCATTGTGCCTTTTAACATAAGATTAAAATCATAGGGTTAAAATCAAAGGAACTGAATTTATTTATTTCTATTTATTTTTAAGTGTGATTCAGATAGAATTATGTGTATTTGTTCTGTTGTATGTCAAAAATGCTGATTTGATTACAATACAGTAAAACTCCTGGTAAGTAATGGTGATTTAGCTTCTCAAGATGGGCTGATCTCTTCTTTTTATCTGTTTTCCCAATGAACATTTGGAAGAACAAATCATCTTGACAATAAGAACATTTTGATGGTCAGGTTACATTGTTTGGAAGGTAACATGTTAAAATTAGTCTTGAATTGACATTTAAATGAAATGCAGTCAGACAGTTATTTGTATTAATTACATACAGACCAGTGGATTATTAAAACCATGCTTGTTCAGCTTCAGTAAAGCTATAGGAGAGAAACTTTACAAAGCATTATTAAATATTCATTAATTTGCTCTTAAGAATCAGTTGAACTGTATTTACTATATACTACGTTCCTTAATAAATCTAAGTGAAATGCGTGTTGAGACATTGAATGTGAGAGAGTTATTTCAAATTAGCCCAGTGTAAATATGGTTAGAAAAATAGTAGCCTTTTTTTCCCCCCATTTATTAGTAAATTTTTTTGTGATATTATTTTTCTTTTCTACTCAGCCATTGTGGCTGAAAGCACACCACATAGTGCATGTATCTTGTTTCTCTTACCTGATATGTTGATCACCCCATAGAAAAGCTAGAAGGCAAACAATTTTTTTAACTCTTAAAAAAAAAATCTTGATTACACATATATATTTCATTTCAATGATATTAAAATAACTATTATTTAAAGAAAAGAGTCACTGGAAAATTAACAGTAAAAGAAATGTATGTAATGGGACTTGTTTGTAAGGAAATCATATTCTACTTCAGTCGGTGTTCCAGCATTTGATTCAGTTTGTCCATATGTCCATATTCTGCACAGACATGTCCATATGAGCACTGATTCAGTTTGTCCATATAGACGTATTCCCTTCAAGTCTAGCCCACACAAAGGGGCTCTCACACTGCAGAGGACCCTCTTCAACAACACATTGTCTTGTCATGTTAGAGGCACAGTGAGGGAGTGGTGACATATGCTGGGAAGTGCTGAAGTTCAGACAGGGAGAAAGACTGTGGGACACACGGTGAATCCCTATCACACCGACGGTGGGCTCAGCCCCTGAAATTCTGCTCAGGAGCATGGACAGCAGACCCACCTGCCATGGTGTTTGTTCTGCCTTGAACTTCTGAAAACACTTGTATCTTGTGAATGTTGCAATCTTTCAGATCAAATGTTAACTCTAGAACAAAACCTGGTTTAACTTCCACATAACCACCATTATACTCCCCAAAATACGATTTCTGTAACTGTTTTGTCATTAATCTATTAGGTTGAAATTTACTCTTAGATAAAAGGGTGCCTCAATTCCCTACACAAAAGTAGCAAGTCTTCTTCCCAGTAACAAAAGTTTCTGAAGAAGAGGAGGAAGGCTGAGGAACTATGTTGGTGGCTGAGATGAAGTGATAGAGGGTGCCAGTAGCTGTGGGGTAATAAGAACTGTTACTTCTCCTGTCTGGAGACTGGGAATATTCTCTGTTCCCCATTCCCAGGTGCTTTTCCTCACAAAGTCTATGAGTGCAGGCTTGGGGTGTGTGTGCGTATGGTTTCTGCTGCTCCTGATGAGCCATGGTGCAGCGTCTATGCATGGTGCCTGGTTGTCCTTGTGTGTTTATATTCTGAACTGGAACATCTCTGCCTACCAGAAATGCCTACCAGAAAATATAGCCTGCTGTGGCACATGGCTATGTCAGTGTTAAACCAGGTGTTTAAATGAGAGTTTCTTCCCTGTGGTGGAAACCTGAATTTACATCATGCCTTTCAAACTCTTTCTTCTCTTTATGACCCCTCACCCGCTGTAAGGCATTTGGGTAAGACTGAATTGGCCACTGATCCAGACTAAGGGAATCAAGACTAAATTTAAATTGTATTGTCCATGAAAGGTATTAGAATTAACGTAACAGAGGCTGATGTGGAGGATATTTGATTAGGAGGATTCAACATGTCTTTATCATTTACCAACTTAATCTTTTCACAATAACCTTCATTTTTCTAAATGTTGGCAAAAATACTTAGCCGTTTCTTTCCCTTATTTCATCCTTTCCATACACTGCCGAATACAAAATGAGGTTAAAAGGGGACCATTTCCTAATATTCTACTTTTACCTTGTTTGATTTTCTCATTGATGCAGTATTATCTAGTCAAAGAGACTTCCTCCAGCAGCCTTTTGGGAAGTGTTCTTTGTTAAAGGAAGTCTTTTATTTCATTCTGCCAAGGAAACGAACCAATTTGATATGATGCTTTTATCCCAGAGAAAGGGCACCGCTTCTTTATTTTCAAGGTTGTGCATTTTTTCCAACTGTAAAACATACTCCACTATTGAAGTCATAATTATATGCACTTGTCAATCAATCTTAACCTACTATAGTATGGTTATGGCATTTTATCTAAAAAGTAGAGGATTAAAGGCTTTGACCAAAATGAAAGGTACACATAGTAGACAGAGTATTACACAAATTATTAGATTGCTAGAGAGGCAGATGTAGGAGAGAAGGCTATAACAATATTTGATTTTTCACAGGTGTTAAAGAATTATTTATGTATATCTGCAAAACATTTAGGATGTGACATTTTGTTTCCCTTTTTGTTCTTCTAACAAACACTTGCAGGATTCCATTTATAAAGTGACTATAGAGTATATACACTGTATCATATCAGGAAATTAAGTCTAAAATTTTTTTACTAAAAGAAATGGGGAATCATGCCTGCACATGACATATATCTTATTCCTATAAGGTAGAAATCTTTCGTAATATAGAAGGACTATGTGTTCAGCATTTTTACTGTCAGTTTCAATATTTTAGAATTTGAAATCTGGAAGCAAAACCATACCATTAATTAGTATATCACCAGCAAGAAAATAAAGTATAAGAATTTTCTTCCTCAGCTTAGTCAGCTCTCAGTTTCCCAGTGGAGAGGTGTGCCAGAGCAAACATAACAGTAAAACAAATCCATGCAAACTAGATAATGAGAGTATATTTGTACAATCATGTTTGTAAAACTGGTAAGCAGTTTCTCTAAGTACCTGTGCTTTCACAGGACTAGGATGTGGTGTGATTAGCATCACTTCTGCATCACGTCCTGTATTGTTAAGAGCAGTAGCAGAGAGGAGTGTCCTGATTAATCCATTAGTTTAAGTAACTCATCCAGGGATAACCAAGAATAGACTCCTAGCTACTACCTTATATCCCTTTTTCTTTTTTTTTTTTCCATCCCCCCCTCCTGTATGCATTTTTTAAAAAATCAGTCAAGCCCTGAAGTAATTGCAGAGATTTTACTGAATTGTGAAAATCTGTATTCTTTGGGTTCTCCTTGCTTGGCTGCTGTAGGGACCAGAAGAACCTAAAGTCACTGAGTGTGTATTTGACCATCCTTTACCCTGTTTAGTTAAGGAGAAGCTAAGCTTGCTGGAGGACTGATCACTGGTTGGGCTGTTGGTTCTCTCCCTCTGGGTTTTTCATCTGGGACTTTGGTGTGGCAGAAAGCTCTGAAATTCTTGCTCTCCTCTTATCATCAGGACCATCATTGCTGGAACCCAGTATTTGAAGTAACTGAGGAGCAGAACTTCACAGCCATTGCCTCAGGGATGACAGGGAGGCTGTAGGAAGGTCTGTGGAGTGGAGCAGTAGGATCTGAGGACAGGATGGAGACAATGGCTCTGTGACCCTGCCCTGAGGTTACCATCAGCATCCAGCAAACCCCAATATTTATATGACCCAATTTAATTTGCATGTAAACACATCAAAATTTTGACTGTCTTCAATGGAAAAAAAAAAAATATTACTCCTGTTTTCTAGATGGGGAAGGGAAAGAAAATATTACTTGCAGATTTTAATTTCCAGTGACAGTAATACTAGTTTGGAAGCTTGGTCTGCAATCACTCAGAAAACTTGACAGAATGGGACGTTTGAGTGGTTAATCACTAGACCTTCTGTTTTTCTGCTGCCTCAGGCTTTTTGTGTGTTTCACAAATTATCCCTTGCCTTCCTCTTGGTCCAACCTCTCACTGCCAAAGTGCATAGTTTCCTTCCTGAGGCCTGGGTTTTTAAATTTCCTATTTCAGACAATTCCCAATTTCCAAACAAAAGTTACACTTTTGTGTAGGTCCTTCTCCCCACCCTATATGCATTCTGCAGCAGTAGAGACATCCTGAATACAACAGAAAAATTCAGAGGGAAGAATAAGACTGCTTTGTTTACCAAAGTTTGTAACATTTTCCTTAACAGACCATGTTACTCAACAATTTTCTTTCCTCTGTGGGTGTCACATATTTTTTCTCAGTAAGAAAACTTGTACAAATGGTATATGTATAAAAGTATAAAATGTATAAAAGAGACAATTATAAAAAAGACACAATTTGAGTATTGTCTTTATACAACTTATGGCAACACCTCAATGCACTCCATTAGGATTCAAACAGTTTTTTTCCCCAGGTACATTTTATTACTGTAAGGGCAAAAATTATTTGGATTGGTTTTGCTCACTCTTGTGTCTAAAGCATTAGCGGTTGGTCATAGGTCCTCCTCCCTGTGTTATATCCCTCAATCCAAAATATAGAAAGATTATTCTAAATGAAAATTTAAAGAAAGACTTCAAAAACATAGAAGGTAAGGTTCCTATACTTTCTGTTTTGAACTTACAAGTACCAAATACAAATGTGTACAAATAGAAACATTTAGCTGCATTCATGAAAAGACCTAAGTGGTTGAAAGTGGAAAATAATAATAATAATAGCAGATCTGATCTTAAACTCAAATTTTGGATGAGGAGTCTAAGGGAATACGTTAATAGTCCACTTTAACAAACATGTTGAGTATATCTTTTTCTTTCTGCTTACCTTTTCTTAAAATTCAGCATTAGGATTTATGGAGGCAATCTCTCCTAAGCAGTGGCATAAAACGAGTCTTCTCACTCAAGTACTCTCAAAGGTAGATTTAGAAAGGTCTTTGGCTTTTAGCTTAGTAAAAAACCATTAACATTTCTTCATATACCTTAATCTTTTTTTAAGAAAAAAGTCAGTCTTTGTAACAGACATATATACTACTACCCATACAAGTCATATGATTATATTTGAGTGTAGGGAAATGATAAATTTAAAGTACAAATAGAGTAACTCACTATCTGATCTCTTAGAGACCAAGTCCTCGTCCTGCTGAAATGCATAGTAAGGTACCCATTAACAGTTTAGGGAAAAATATTCCCTAAATTATGAAATGAAACTTAACTAAACTAACAATAATCATACCTTCTTGGCTTGAGAGCCTCAGGGCAGTTCAAATCAGTCCTATTTTTCAGTGAAAACATTTCAAAGAGCTTGGAGTTTTTTTCAAAGGACAAACAAAACATGATGAAAACTCTAAAAACACTGCAAAATGAATTCAGATTCATCTCAGCATTACCTGCAATGATATTTTGGGTACTTTCAGAGATCTAAGTTAAGAAGTAATAAGATTTCAAATTAGGAAAATAAATATGGTTAATACCTTACCAATTGTCTCTATGGCCTAGTTACACTTGACTTTGGTGGGTGGAATAGGGCTAATTTTTACTTTCATTCTAGTTCAGTTGTTCAGCCTCAAGAACTAGCATTCAAGCAGGCATTCAGGACCAAACTTTCAAACTCCCTTAAACTGTGGTGATGACCTCCTATAAAAAAAGGTCAAAATTTGGCTTGTCTTTAAACTTCTCTTTCCTACAAAAAATCATCCTAAAAAGATGTACGTTCAATAAAACAGTATTTCAAGGGTATTTACAGCACCTTACTGGTGTTCATTGCATTCAGCAGAATAAGATTGCTTTTCCATCTCCTTTACTTTATGGAAAGCATTGGTTGATCCTTTAGTGCAGCATGGTTTGCTGCTTTTCAGCTCCCAGGCAACAATAACCTCTCATCATGATTACAGAGCTTCCTGCAGACAGATGGACCTAATCCCAGTGCTCCATCAATTTAGTAATCTATTCCAATCAGGACTTGATGGATTTGATAGGCCATCTGTAGCCAAGTAAGACCGATTCAAGACAGGTCAAAAACTGGGAGGCTTTCAGAAAGGCTTTCTGCTATTACACACAGACAATTACACTAACAAGAAAGAAAAAAAGATAAAAAGGAAAAAAAAAACCACCCCAAGGAAACTCCTCCCCTGACCTCAGTACTTTAGAAAATAATTCTATTGTAACTGTATTAGTAATGATTGTGACTGGAAAGATGGAGTAAAACCCTTCATATGAGACATTATGAGTTGAAAGGGACAGACAAGGTATTTGCAAACGGTGTCAAATTCAGGTGAATATGTTTGGCTGAAAAAATGTGGAGAGGAAGAACAGAAGTCTGGAATATTTTTGAGATGTTTAATTTCAAAGTACCACCATTAAAATGACTTTCTCTTCAGAGGAAACAGGACATTTTTGTGAGTTAGAGATGGAAAAAGAGTGTTTTGAGTTGCCTGGAGATGACTCTTGCATTCTCCCTTTTTTCATTTCAAGCAAAATAATCTGTAATAGCTTGTAACACACACCTCACCATTAACAACAGCCAACTGCATGCATACACATACATGCATACACATACATGTACATTTAGCTTCTAGCATCTGTGTGTTAACTCTGGCCTTGGCTTTGAAAAGGTTATGTTTCAGTGCACTATCCTGCCCACACAGTTTTGTTGACTGCATTGGGAGTTTGAGGTCAACAGTCCTGTTTGCAAGATCACACCTAACTGTATTGCGATCACCATCAGCCAAGAGTGAGTGTAGTACCCTTTATGTGTAATGAATGGTGAATTAAAGAGGCTTTTAAAAAGCACAGACCATAATTATTGCTTTGATGTATATTAGAAGTAGCAGAAGCAAGAGCAAAGTCTTTTTTTTTTAAAATTTAACTAGAAAAGGTGTCTGGCGCAAAACACAAACCCACACATTTTTGTGTTTTAAGAGAAATAAAGTTGTTCAATACTTAAACATCACAGATCCTATTTCCATTTTTTTTTACTGTTTTTCTACTCACATTGTTCCATCTGATTTAACTGTGTGCAAAAATGTTTATAAATACTCTAAAAAATTACAATGAAACAAGTTAATAAAACCATTACGTCTTTTTTTAATGCAAGGGGAAAGTTATGTGAGAGAAAATTATGTTGTGCTATTAATTTAATGCTGTTACAGTTTTTGTACACTCTTTGGATACTCCTTATCTTTCAACAGCTCTCCTTAACTACAAGAATTAAATGAAATTTCCTTAATCTTTCCAGCCTCCTTTGCTATAGGGCTAAACTGTTAATCTGAAAGTTTTATCTAGGATTTCAAGGAAGACGTTTATGAATGATTTAAAAATAACTTTTAATACTGGACATAGAAACTTAGTGTTTCCTATTCTCTTTCTGGTGTTGTAAATCAAGGAAAGTCTTTCTGCAATCTGCTTAGTGTCTAAAGATTTTTAAATTAACAAGGGAACAAACTGTTGTTTCTTCTAAACTTTCAGGAATATAATGAATATGATCTGGGGAGCTTTTAGTAAATACAAGTACTTAGAGCAAACAATGGTAGCAATTTTGAAATATGACTTGTATTAGCATGGTACTTCTGAGTATTTCCTCTCAAATCCCTTGCAACATAACCACATCAAACTACAATCCTATGTCTTCCTTGGGTTGCTTCTTAGCCTGAAGCTTTTTGAGTATGTTCTCTGGTTTATCTCAGGTTTTGCAATCTAATCACTGCTGTGTATGGCTGAATTCCCCACTGAGCATTAATAGCATGTTAAAACAGAGTGTGAAAAAAGACAAAGGAAATTACTGTCTTTAATAAATATAAAAGATGCCTTCTCCTTCTCTAATTTTAAATTCAAGGATGCCTCCACATGAATAGATTCAAAGACAGAGAAACACACAATAACAGGTCTGGTTATATGGTTTGTTAAACACAAAATAAAGCTGTACAGCACAACCTCTGTTTCTGTCATGACTGAAAAAGTAATAACATGTTTAGAAAAGAACATGCTTTAATGAAGATACATCTGATGCAGGGAAGGAAAGGAAAGGAATTCTTCTATCTAGGCTGTCATAGCAGACTGCATGAACACATCCATGCTCATTTTATGCAGGCTGTAGGGGAAAAAATAGGCAAGATATGATTAATTTTACAAGCAAGCAGAAATTTCTACTCTGTTAGACCCTGACTATTATGTTCACTGACCTTCACTCTACAAAGATCTTCCCCCAAGAAAATCTTCTGTGGGAAATCTGGTTTGTGTTTCCTTATTCAGAGTGAGATCTGAGATAGCTTGCACTCTGCTTGGATGCAGCTTCCTGGAGAACAAGAGAAGCTTTTTGAGAATGCAAGAGAGGAAGGGAAAAGAGGAGAATTGAGTTAAAAATCAGACATATGCAACACACTAATCATTCCTAACTGTCGTGACAGTGTAAGGTAACTCTACAATATGCACCAGGGACCCAGTCATGCACCATCCAATTTTCCACTGTATTTCAGTAGAATCCAGATGTGTATTACTTATAGTGTAAAAATACACATAATTATCTACAAATGAGTTGGTGCTCAGTATATTCTATGTGACTTTTTAAACTACTTGGATACTGGAGACACTATAGTCTGGAAAACATCAAGAGCAAGAAGGTCTTCGTAAGAGGAGTGTGATAAGACAAGACAGCTGATAGCAATGGCGTATCAGAAACTTCAAAGGTTCATGCCTTAGCAAAGACATTTCCTACTGTCTTTTCTCACCTGCCAACACTTCCTTCTGTACCCCTAGGCGGAGTAACTGATCTGAGCTTAAATGCGTTTGTGAGTTGGACAAATAGTTTGAAGAGTACTTTGAAATCAAATGAATAAAGGTCGTTTACATGAGAGGAGTTACTTTGTCTTCCTGTCCATTGTAAAGAGCCAATACAGGAGGGGGGCTGTCTGAGTTGTTAAATATAAGTAGAGGGCAAGAAAACCCCACATATTTATTGAATTGCCAGCTGTGTGTAAAGCTTTCCACTGATGCTAATGAAACATCTTTACTCCCTGGATACAACTATTGCCAGTTGTTTGAAAATATGCATATGAATATAATCACATTTTGTATTTTTTATTTGTTGTATAGTTATTTTAAACTTTATTTTAAATATCCTAATTTTCACTTAAGATCATTTTTGTGTTTTGTGATCTTCATAGATCTGTGGAACTTTTAAAAATTTTGTAAAAAAAAAAGAAAGAGAAAAAAACCTAGAAGTATATTTTTTTTACATTTAAGTGTGAAACATGTCATTTGAGTCAAAACTACATACTGTGTGTCACAAGTATTGAATTGTCTTTTGTTCTCTTATTTGCATTCCACTTTGACTATCCAGCCTGACAGAAAAGCAATTCTTTCCTTTCCTTTTGGTGCTGCAGTGAGTTGACAACTTCAATGTAATGCCTGGTGAGAAGGGATGAAGTGAAGGTGAACGAAGGCCATCATATATGCTTGATAAATGAGGATGGAAGAAAACTAGGAGAAGGTGGGTTAAGGAAAGCCAGTATTTTCCTTCTCTTTGTGAGTTATTCTTGGGCTCTAAATGGTGTCTCATGGGTTTGGGGCCCAAGAGAAAGTGCTGGGAAGCTCATTGTTTGCGTGAACCAGGGTTTAACAACATTCCAGCCTGAAAAGCAGTGTTCGGGGCTGATATAGCATTTGCCAAGGAAGCATATGATGTGTAAAAATCCAAAGGTGTTCTAAAAGTCAAAATACATGACGACATTGGGGTGGGGACAGGAGAAAGGAAAACGTGGCATAGTTTGGAAAAGCAAAGGTATTCCCTCCCTTCTCTCCTCCTTCTCCCCAATCCCCTCCCTCCCCCCAAGCTGAAAATGTCTTTCTTTCTTTGTCTGATCTTTGCATGTAGCTACTAGATCCTAGTGTCTTGTCCCATAAACATGGACACTCTTCACTCAGTAAGCATCCATTTCAATGCCATCATAAGATATTAGAGTAAAAACCAAGCTTATTTACTAAGACATTTTTTTTTTTTTAATTTAGAAAGTTTAATCGCCAAAAGGGCTACTGAGGAACAGAGTGTCTGCTTTGCAAGGAAAATCTTTATTAAAGAAACAGTCACGGATTTGAGGTGAAGTATGTAACTAAGGTTTCTGAAGATTTCATGAACATTTGTGAAATGTCATGCTGGAAGAATTGCTTAATTTGTATTTAAAAGCCTGTACAATTGCCTTTAATGTAACAGAAAGCCTATTTTGCTTAAAAATAAATGCTTGTTAAGAGACCTGTGATCTCAAGGGCAGTCAGAAGTGGGCATTGACATTTTCTTCCTCCTGTGGTTTTAAAATTGAACACCTGCCTTCAGTGAGGAAGAGGAAAGCTATCGGATTCATGAAGTAAGAGTGTTCTCAGTGTGCACTATTCTACTTCCTTAAGGCACAATTTATGACACAACAAGACAATGAAAAATATGCTCATCTATAAAATTAACTAAGTGTAATTAAATTGGGTAATGGAGCATATATAATATGCACTTTTCAAAAAATATTGATGATTTATGCTTGAAATTGTACTTCTACAAGGTATTTTGATCATGGGATCACAAATGAATGGATCTACATTCCATTTCCAACCAGCATCCATTGTTAGACATCACCACAGGGAAAAACTGGCATGAATAGTTTACTGTCTCAGAGGATTTCAAGAGATCTGTAGGGACTTCTAACATTAGAATCATAGATATTGATTTGAAGATTGGCCCACATTTCTGTAAGCCAGTCACTTCTTTGGGTTATTTAATACGTGTACAGGTTGAATAGGGCAATTGTGAAAAATCTCATCCCATCTGTACATGATCAGGGAATCACTGTAGCCCTGTGATAGTGACAAGACATGTTGATGCTGGAGTTTAAAATGATGTGTAACTCCACAATAATGCAGAGAAGAACGTAGCTTCAAATATAGCTTTGTGTTGTTTCAGAGGTTTTTCTAAAATAAGCTAGTTAAAACAATTACATTTTTATCCTAAGTGTGTTTCTTTTAAAAATAGAAATCTAATTTTCTGTACAAAGGTTAACAGAGGATTTATGCATGTAATAATGTCAGGATGATTTCTTAGGTATGGGTGACCTATGAAATTATCTTGGCAAGCAGAAGTATTCATTAGCTGTAGTCATTAAACTTAGAGTAAATCTTTGAAATGCATATATAAATATATATAAAACATACTTTAAGAAAATATATTTTAGACACACCAGTAAAGCCTGTGAAGCCTTTCACTGTATTTATCTGGGATTAGATTGAGATATGCCATTAAAGTTGCCAGTAGGCAACAAGAACATCTTTCTGAAGATGGTTTTCTAAGTAATTAATTTAGGCTGAAGACCCTCCTTTAAACGACATTCTGTTCTCTGTGTATGACAATCATTACAGACGTTTTTTGGTAATGAAGAATAAATCACTATAGCAGTCAAATTCTGTCTTTTTGCAAAAATATGCGCAGAAGATGTCTCTTTGGCTGAGTCTGCACTGTGTAAGGTTGTTTAAATCTAATTTTATGCTGTCCTTGTGATTTCTTGTTGTGGGCCTCAGTTGCTTAGTTTCTCTACATATAAGAAAATGGCTAAATATATAAAATAGCTAAGGACTACTCTTTATAATGTTGTACAATTCCCAATTTTCCTGCTTGATTTTTAAAAATGGTGTTTATGGCTTCGTCTGCATAGAGAATGTATTTTGGTTTTGTCATAGTGGAGTAGATAAAACAGAACAACATAAGTATGCCTGTGCATAATTTCAAACTAATTACCTTCATCTGGAAAAAAAACCCTAAACCTGTACAGCTTGTTTTATGTAATTGGGTAGGTGGCTGGAGAAACATGGGGTTTTTTGAAAGCTGTCAGACGTAAGCACAAATGTGCATGAATATATTTCAGGACAAAATTCAGAGTAGGTTTTGGGATCATAGATTCAGTTTTCCCTCAGTCATTATTCATATTTTCTTTAAATATGTGTGCCTGGGTATTCTGAGAGTGCTGAACAACACTACTTATGCTTAACCATTGTATGTAAGTGCTTAACCATTGTATGTAAGAGTCATCTCCAGTATGCAGCATGCATTGTAAAGGCACGTCTACACTCTGGATGTGTGTGTGACAGTTTCACACCAAAAAGTCATACGGATATGCTAGCACAGTTTAGGTTTAGGGCATGGCGGCTTCAACCAGCTCTGACCTGTGACGGCTGCACAATAAGGCTTTTGCTGAGTTCTGGCCTTACCAGTATCAACGCATAAGTGATGACGGTATTTCTGTTTGAGCAGCTTTAGTAAAATTCTAATAAGGATTTGGGGTTCTAAATATATTTTTGGGGGTTTTGGCAGCATACTTGGAATGTTTTCTGCAAAATAATCTTAGGCCAGATAGCAGCCTGATTTTTCAGTTTAAGTTTTACTCATTAAAGAAGCCTGTTTGATTATTTTAATAATAATTTTGAAAAATGTGACAGATTCCTACTCAAGCCCCTCATACTTCCAGTGTGAAACAAGTCAGGAACTCTATCAAATGTGACCCCTCTGGTGTTGGGGGAGAGGAGAGAAGTTTACAGGTGAGTAATTCCCTGTACTTATTTTGTATCCTAACTTCTTGTGTGGTTCTCATTACTGACAAACATTAGCAGTGAGTAAGCGTTCTAATCACATTTAACATCTGCTGTACATTTGGTTGCATATAGAATTTAGCAGCTCTAGAGGAAGAGAGGATGTTAGATTTTTGCCTCATATGCTCATTATTGACATTTGGCTTGAGCTACATTATAAAATCAGTGTTGAGTATGGGTCTGTTGGTCAGCTCAGTCTCTCATGAATTGTAAGCATGACTTGAATAATAAGAGAGCAGTCAAGTATAAGCTGTGTGTTCAGAAATGAATTGCATAACAGCATCTGAAATAGCAACAATTCCATGCCGGCAGCGCAGGCAGAGCAAAATACATGGTAGGCTACTACACTTACTGTTATTGTTAAATGGTTGTAATTAATTTAGAAGAATGTTGACTCCATTGGATGATTCAGTATAACATGGCAGCGGCTGTTATACATGAATGAACTTGTGTATCTGATGCATTACTCTATAATTGTCCTTTTTTCTTGTAATAAAATCAGGCAATGTGACATTATTTATGAAGATGTTTTAGCAGAGGCACTGCTGAAAAACCTTATCTGTGTTAAAGACATTATTTGTCTTTGAAAAAGGTCATTTCTCTATACAAAATATACATTATAACTGGGATTTTACAGCTGTGCAAAAAGAATAAAAACTGTGACATAGCGTTCTTTTATGTCTCCTTTCCAGCTACTTCTACATGTGATGTCTAGGTTATAGATATGTAAGCAATAACTCCACCATTAAAAGTCTTTGAGATTTGCGCCTAAAAGAGAAATAAAACCTAGTGTTCACATGCAAACACTGACTTTCTTCTGACACACTATAGTAAATTTCAAGAGTCTCTGACTGTGCTTGGATACGCACATACACGGTGATATTGGTATGTGTGGCAAGCTACATTTTGCTTTCTTGCTCAGTGTCTCAGTTACATGTGCCTTGTTTAATTAGGTATGGCTAATGATTATCTGTGCTAGTCTATGCCTTGAATTTAAATTGAGCAACAAGACTGGTCATTTCCTAATGATTCCATTAGCACTATTTTAAATTCAAGAGATAATTTTCATTATGTATGAAAATGCTTGAAGAGGTATTATGATTGAAATCTACTACTGTCCTATAAAAAAAGCTGAAAAAGTATGTATATGTATTAAAGGTGACAGATATAGATGAGATTAACTTAGCTTTTTACTTGACAGCATTTTCCCACGACATATGTTCAGTGCTATCAGGGCTATTACAGAGAGCACTGACTAATCAGGGAGACAGATTCACAAACAGTCACTGCAACACATGGTGGCCCCTCGGTGTTAAAAAGGACCATCACAGTCATTTGTAAACATGGTCAGATAATGCGAGTATTTGTCATCTTGACTGTTTCAACCACAGTCATCAAGCCCAGAGATCAGCAGTTTGGAAATGAAAATATCTTGTAAGCTAGCAGTGTCCACTGCTGCACAGAAGAAGTGAGGGAAAATTCTGACAGCTTTTTAATGGGTCTAATCTTGATTAAGTGTATTAAAAGCATTACCTTTAAGACTAATCAGTAACTGTGGTTTTAATGACAAGCTGACCTTAATTATGGCTGGCTGTTTTAAGCCCTGTTAACACCAAACGTCTTATTTATCAAATGCTGCATCTATGTGAAGAAGTCAAGTAAATCTGATTGCTGGAAGCAGCAGCTGAAGTTCTACGTGACTGATGTAGCCAGTTGTAAGTGCTCTGCTGACCTAATTTTACAGCTGCTCAGAGAAGACATTTGTAAATAAGCTTGTGATTGGATCTACAGCAGTCACATGTAGTGAATACAATACCTTTAATTATGAGAGATTTCTGTGGTATGTCCTCAAGCTGTTAGAATCAGTCATAACACTATTTAGTAGAGGATCCAAAAGCTTATAGTTGTCAGGGTAGAGACTGATAATTTAAGTTACAGACATCAGTGGTTTTTTATTAATCTTGCAGTCATCTCTTTCCAGAAAGTCAAGCTAGGGGTAGCAAGCTCTATTAGTTTTGCAGAACAAAACTATGAAGTTAATTTGCACTTTTTATAGCAATGGATTCCATGAATATGGTCCACCACCCTTTTCTCTGCCTTAGTTTTCCATTAACTTTCTTTAAAAGGTTCCATAACAGGTCATTTTTTTGCTTACCTCCGAAACACAAGTTGCCTTGGTAGTTATTTTTCTAGTTTCAGATCTCCTGATGTGTGCGGTACAGATGGAAAACTAAAAACATCATCAGCCATTTAGGCAAATATCTTTGCCAATGAACATTTTTTTCTAGTGCCAGTTTACTGGTGTATCACACATATGGGGTTTAAAAGTCTTAAAGCAGTAGGATCCAGGCCGTCTCCTGTCCAGAGACATAAGTCTAGTCTTGCCTGTACTGGAGTTAGTTGCAATTTCCTAATGATCTCAGTGGAGGTATACTATGTCCCAGCTCAGCCCAAGAGATCTTTTTCTCATAGTATTTTCTTGAAGTTCATCTTAAATTTCATCCCTAGTTTAGCCTGCTAATAGTTTTTTTTTTCATTCCTGTCAGTATTTAAGAGGCATTTGGACCATGCCCTTAATAAGATGTTTTAACTTAGTCAGCCCTGAACTGGTCAGACAGCTGGACTAGATGATCTTTGTAGGTCCCTTCCAACTGAAATAGTTCTATCCTATCCTATCCTATCCTATCCTATCCTATCCTATCCTATCCTATCCTATTCTTCCCACTCTTTCTATTATGTTTTATTGTTGTCCTGGTACTTTCAATTATCTAACAAGTAATGATTCTATCAACACATATACCCTAGACTGCAACATAGAAAAGCTTTGCTTTGCGATAAAATATGCATTTGTGTATTTTAAAACATGGTTTACATTTGTAGAATCTGATGGTCAATGATCTTTCATAAGCCTGGATCTAGAGGGTTTTCTGAAAATTATTTTCATGGTTCATCAAAAAGAATCAAACAAATCTTTCTAAAGAAAGACTAGTACAGAATAATACTTCAGACCGGTTTTATTAGTAATTTAATCTAAGGAAGAAGTTTCCTTATGGCCAGTCCCAGCCTTTCATGTCCCTCACCCTCCTGCTGCACTATGCTGAGAAGCGTCTGGCTCCAGCTCCCTGGCAGCCTCTCATAGGCTTGGGGGGCTGTTGTTAGGTGCCCCCAGAGCTGCTCCTGTTCAGGCTGAACCAGCCCTGGTCCTCCAGTCTCTCCTCACGGTGTGGGTGCTTCAGCCCTGACGACCTCGTTGGCCCTCTGCTGAGCTCACTCTGCTTTATTGATATTTTTTTCTGCACTGAGGAGTCCAAAACTGGACACAGGGTCTAGGTGATTGTATTGAACATTTTAAAACCAGTCCGAGAACTTTGTTATCCACAAGATAATACTAAATAATAAAGAAGGATCTACCCTGTCACACTCACTAATGGACAGGAGCTTTGAATATAACCTGTGTTACTCAGTGATAACTTATTCTCTGTATTCTTCGGTCAAAATGGGGCCTGGGTCAAAATGGAGAATTTTTGTCGTAGCAATGCAATTTGATAATCAAATCCATGTGAGACCCTTGACAACCAAAGATAAGTTGGAAAATTGGTCTGAAGGAGAGACTGCATATACTTCTCCAGACTTCCAAAACCAGGAAGAAATTCTAATATGAGATCATTTGCCTTTGGACATGACAGTTCTGCATAATTCTAATGGGAGGTGTGATTGAGCAGTGAAAGGACGATGTCCTACACACAAAAAATCTAACTTGTACTGCTCAGCTGAGTAGTTCTGGACTAGGGAAAAATGAAATGAACTCTAATGTATGTTCTGACCTTAAACTTGCTTTTTTTAACTCCTTTTGCCCATGAAAGACAAGTGCATACTCGAGATACCAGGCATGCTTGGTATATGCCATCAGGTGATGGCACTGGGAACTGCAAGTATTATATTTGTAATGTATGAGATTTGCATTTCTTAAATCTTTACAAGATTATAGAAATGTTTCTGTACACTTCAAACAAATCTTTGTGTGGAGTGATTAAAAACACAACAAAAGTTCAAAAATATCCTGTGCTTTCCCGGCTGTAGCTGATCTCTCTCTGTTTCAATGCAAGTTTCTGTACGCAAGCATTTAATAAGAAAGTACATTTAATATCATTACTTCTTCTCATCCTGATCTTTGCCAAACAGGTCTTATGTGTTCTTCCAACCTGAGGCACTTGTGTGCGTGTGTGTGCAGACAAAGTATAACAGCTGATTTTACCGTGTGTGTGCAAAGTATAACAGCTGATTTTACAACTGAACATACTTTCTATTCTTTAAAATATGCAGATCCTACGAGTCACATAAAACATGTTGTACCAAAAGTACTTTTGGATATAGTTTCAAAGGTGAAATTGACTCTGCTGGATGCACTGAGAAATGAATGTTTAAGGCACAAAAAATTGGGAAAGGTATTTGGTTGAGCAGCAGGGACCCTTTTCTCCTGAATAGAAAGGGCATTTGCACTTTCTTTCACTTACAGATAAAATTCCATTAATGCCTGAGATGTGATTTTTTTTTCCTAATTCTGATTTTTGAACCTGTTATATAGGTCTCTGCTGTCCAATAGAGATGCTTTATTTTAGAATGACCCTTTCTTCTCTGAATTGCATCAGATTCACACTGGTAAAATATTTTCTCTTCAATATGTTTGTTTTCTTAGCCCCTGTTCCAAGTTACAGTACTCTGGTCTGCTTCATTATATTGTTACTTTCTTGGTAGTTATATATGGAAAAGCAGCTTGATGGTGAAAATTGTAAAGATTTTAGAAAACATTTTTTTATTTTGTGGAAGAATGCATGTGCCCATGTGAGAGTTTATTCATACCTAAGGTCAGAAAAGTGAAAAATTGTAACCAAACCATGGCCACCAGCCATATTGTGCTTTAAAAGCAATGAGAGTGACTGAGATTTTGTACACATACAAGACTGTAAAATTAATTTCCTTCTGTATGTGTAAAAGGAGATACTTCCTATGTGAACTACAGGGGAGTCTCCTTAAAGCCTTCACTTCAATATGATTTCAGTAGTATTTTAATGAATGTGATAAAATGTCTAAAAGGTAGGAATGATTACATATAACTTGAAAAATCATTAATAGTATTGTTTAGCGAAATTTTCTAAGTAAATGTTTTCCTGCATGCAAACAGCTGGAAAAGAGACTAATAGCATCAATCAATTTAGGTTTACTTGAAGTGTAACTGGAATGCCCCGTAGGGCTCATTGATATCATTCAGCTTTGGGTGTTTTCCAGCATCAGCATCTGCACACTTACACTTGGTGCTGTTTCGTTGTGAACATTACAATGATTGCTTCTAGAAAAGATGGTTATATTATGAAATGACAGAGAATTAGGTAGAATTTGAATTTCCTGTTATGTCAGTCTAGAAAAATGTGTAGAAAGTTTTTAAAGTTTCATGTAACACTTCCATGGAGTGTAAAGTTTCCTCATTTTCTCCTCAAGGGCTACTGCAGTCAAGTAACAGATAAAATATGTGGATTTAGTGCTGGGTTTGGTCTGGCACCTGGTTCCTTCCTACCACTATTATAAAGAAAAAACTTCCGTGGCTTCACTGGGAGTTTTGCTTACATATGGAATGTGGCATAGCCCTGTCCTGTCACTAGAAATATTAGTACACCAATAGAGATGTAAACCCCATGGTTACATTAATTTGAAACACCAGTTGAAACCATTTGGATAGAAATCTGGCCAAATCCTGTTTATATTTAATGATACCATACCAAAAAATCAGTGGAAATTAGTTAGTAAATGAAGGAAATGTGTCACTGTGGGAAAAGGCTTTTATTCTTATTTCCAGTCTTCTAAGTTATAATAAATAACTTGAAACACAGTGCAAAACTTCTTAATAGCAGAAATTACAATACATACATATTTTCAACACCTAAAGAAGCCTGGTTCATGCCACTTTCAGCTTCTTAGTTTTCTCTTTTTTTTAAGGATATATTATTATAAAGCCCAATTTTTCCAGATTCCTAGAGCTGTTGTTATCAAGGCATAGTCACAATGGGAGAGGATGTCATGAATTTTATGCTAGTCATGAGGGATGTGAAGTAACCCGATTGATTTTTACCAGTCCGTTTAAAAGACTTTCTATTTCCTGCCAGTTTAAAAGCTTTTCCTTGATTTCAGGCCACAAAAGACAGTCTTGACTCTTGAGAGGACTGAGGTCTGACCAAGGACTTTGCAAATGCCAGCCTGAAAAATACCTTAATTTGACCGTAATTTGTGTTACTATCCAAAGAAAGCTTTACGTTAAAGGTTTATCAAAATATTGATTTGAAACTCTATGTTTAATTGGCTATTCCACAGTTATATTATCTACCAAGAAAGGAATGGCTTGCATCACACTTTGTCATTCCTGGATGATTATTCTTGTAAGAATAAAGAAGGTAAACCTGCAGATCAATTGCCTTTTGGCTATGACCAGACCATTATTGAGCAATTACCTATTTTATCAACGATTTATTTTACCCTTGGTAACAGTGCAAAGCAAATTCTTATGCCATACACATATGATCACAATTGATAAGGGATTTATGATACTAATCATAAATCCATTTTTTTACTTCCCCTGCTGGGAGGATACCATGCATTGTAAAATATCATGTGTAATATATATCATGTATGTGAAGGATAAAGGTCTGGTACAGTGTTTTATTGTTCTGTTCAGTAGGTTAGAAACTGATTTTCTAGCCACTATTGACTGTGGGTTTTGTTTCTTTTATATCTCTGGACACAAAAATGGTGTATTTGCTTTTTTGTTTACAACAAGGAAGTTGCAGAGGAAAAACCCATGACTGCCAAAGAAGATATATGTTTATACATATATGACTGTACCTCACTGTGTGTGTCTCAGTCAGTAATATATTGCACAGGCAATAAATAATTTTCTCAAAATCAAATAATCAACAAGGAGTACTGACTAGCAGTCATCACTTGGGGCAGAGAGACGAGGTTTTATTCCTTGTACTCACCCTGACTAACGATTTTCTCAGTCTTTGCTATTCTTTTCTTACACATTTTCATGTCTCACGGATAAGCTTCTCAGGCCATATACCATGTGTCAGTAAGCTCTGGTGTAAGATAACAGTCATAATTTCACTTGACATTTATTACAATAAAGTAAGTAGCAATGTATTTAGACCAAAAGCACGTGTTAATGTTTCACAGTGATGCCTGATAAAAGTGATTAAGTAAGTTTCTAATCACACTGTTAACCCTGATTCTTTTTACATAGGATTTAACAGTTGTAATGCAGAACCAATATTGCTGACCTTATTTAACTGAGCAGGTATTTTGATTGTTTGAATGAGAAAGATAAGCAGGATTTTGCTCTTGAGAAGAAATACTTGAGCCTCCGTTATATTACAACATAGATGCACTGTTACATAGCTGCATGGAGCTTAAGATCAGAGGTTCACCTGTTCTGACTTCTTATCAAAGGTCAGACAAGCCATCAGATTTCTTCCAGTTACCCGGGAACATGTGTATGCTTAATGCATATTTTATAAATAAAATGGTACTAGTGGCTTTAGACTTTCACTTTTTCTGGTTAAGTCATACATCAATCCCCTTAGCAGGAGATATAAGCCAAGACAGGTCAAAGTTCAGGTTTCAGGAAAAAGAAAGTACTCCAAAGGCATGATATTAATATGGCTTTACTGAACTGTTAAACATGGTGTACCGCAAATAAATGAAAAATAGTTCAATAGAAAAACTACATGAGATAAATATATAAGCAATATATTTTTAAAATTCAGCAGGAATAATAAAAGAAAAAAGGTCTTAATACTGAAATTCTTCCAAAATTTTTTGTTGTTAAGGAACACAAATGGTGGTCAGGCAACTAAGGCTAAGGGTTGCCCTAGATGTCAGACATTAGGCTGTAAGGAAGCAAATGTTTCATCACACCTGCAAGAGAGAACTTCTACATAAACATGAGGTGGGAGAAAGTTCATTATTGTAATTGTGGTAAATGGAAATGCTGAATTTATTTTCTCATTTGTAGTCAGTCTGACTGTAAACTTCAGATTGTTTTTACGTCTTGTGTTTATTTCAGCTAGCACAATTTTGTCCTATGGTTTGGTCCTGATGTGCAAGTCAAAACTCAGTCCCTTTGACAAACTGTATATGGTCAAAGGAAATTAGCATTTCCTTTGATTCTTATTCTCTTGTAATTTCTTTTTGGCAAAGCCCTTCTTATAAAACTATAAGTATATCAAAAGTTTTATAATAAGTACACCTTTCAACAAAAAGACCTGGAATAGTATATTAGTGTCCTTGCTCATATTTTACATCCTATCTGCCTTGTAGCAATTGTACACTGTTAAACATGGTGTACCACAAATAAATGAAACATAGTTCAATATAAAGACTACATGAGATAAATACAGAAGTAATTTATTTTTAAAATTCAAGAGGAATAAAAAAAATTCTTGATATTCTTCCAAAATGTATTATTAGCAATTGTATGGATATACATATACATGTAATATATATATGCATATTGCATGCATGCATATATATATCTCTCTCCCCTATTTATTCCCAGTAAGTTCTGTTTCTCTAATCCATTGGTACATATTCATCAGCAGTGACATGAAGCAAGAGGAGATACTTATCTCTAACTAAACATCCTCCTGTTTCACTCTCTGTTTTAACTTTGTGATTTCTTACTGCTTATTCAGCAGTTCTTTCCAAAGCTCCTTGGGATCTCTGATCAATATCTTCTACTGTGGTTCCCCCCCCGCCCCATCCCAAATCGAAATGTCACGTCTGTATGTCTTAGTACCACTTTAATACCAGCAGACTTCTAGAAATACTTTATACTCCCTTGAAACCCTTTGAGGGCCAGGCTCAACCTGACAATCTGAGAAAACTGAAGAGACTGAATGGGCTCGCATGATTTCACTGCTTACTGAGACACTGTGCTTGATGCATCTGGGGTAGAGAAGTAGTTGCTATCAGCTCTATTCCTCCAGCAGGGCTTCCCTGAGAGGGCAAAAGGTGCTGCCATTTTATGTATTTCAAAAAATGATTTGGGGTGAGCATCTAAGCAAGTGGCTTGCTCTAGGATTCCCAGAGCAATGGGTCAGCTCAGAACCTCTATTCTCCCTTGCCTCCAGGCAAACAGAGCACCTCCAGGGCAGGTACTGTCAGGTAATTGGGGTCTTCAGGCTTTTTTCAGTCTGCATTTTGAGAGTTTTCTTATTCCCTGGAAGCTGTCCTCAAACTCCTGTGCACTTGTTTTGGTCCCCTGCCCCTGAATAAATTGCAGCTGAATTCTGACATTGATTTCTACATTCCTGGTCACAGAGAGCTGACATGATTTAGTGTTGTTATTTAGCCAGAAGGCTTTTCTCATGGCTCCACAGCCTCTCTGTATTCATTTATCTGCTTTCTGAATCTCTCTTGTATTTCTGTGCTTTAATTCTCTGATAGTGGCAAATAGTTTAAAATTGGTAAGTGCAAATGTGGCTTTGAGGCCACTGTGTTTAGCTAGTTACACTTTGCTTCTGGCGCTAGCAGTATGTTGCCTTTCTTGCTCTCAACAATTTATTGTTCCATGATGGAATGGGGAAGCTTACATATGTAAATCTCATATTAGTTCATGGCTCTGGCAAATAACTTATTAATGCAAAATCATTTTGTTGACTCTAACCTCCTCATTAAATTCCATTATTTTTGATGTGCTCATGCAGAAGCATTAATACATAAATCGTGATGCAGAGTTTAATGTATTAATGGATCCGTTGACTACAATGTTTTCTGTGTGCAAAATGTGCCTTCCTTATTCATTTAAATGGTTAATCTGATTATTTTAACCATTTTTGTATTTATTAAATAACTGAAGTGCAATCTAGATAATGCTGTTATAAATTTAACTTAATTTTATTATATATATGAAATACATAATTATGATAGTAAAGAGTTATTTACTGAATTAGTTAAATGAATGCTAGGAGCTCAGGGGCATTAGAGGACAGGAAGTAACAGTCAGAAAATTGAGACAGCTAAGCTAAGGCTTATGCTATTCTTTTGTACAGACCAGCACAGAAAATTAGGTCTGTATTTGTCATCTTGTGGAAAATACAAGGAAAGTGGTGTTCACAGGGGAATTTCACTGCTAAGTTCTAATATGTTGCTGCTGAACACAGGTAGACTTCAATCTTTCAGACACTTGTAATTCAGACAAATTTGGCAAACTTTAGAGAAAATGGCTGAGAGAGCATCTTAGACAAAAAAAAACCAAGGAAGTGGCTAATTTTGGTTCAGAAGGAGGTAGCAGGAAGACATTCTGTCAAATGATGTGGTCACTATAAGAATTTTGTATTTGAAAATCAGAGTCATAGTCCCCTTAGCCATGTTCTTGGAGACAAATGGAAAAAAATGGTTGAAAAGTTTCCTTCTGGGCAGACAAAAATCATCCTAGGACTGATAACTGATACAGAAAATTTGAGTGGGAACTTGCAAAGTGCTGTACAGCTAGGAGATGTTGAAGGAAGTAAGAGGAAGTGTCCCATATATGCTGTCCCCATGGCAGGACGGCACAGTCAAACTTTTTCTGCAATACCTCTTAGGGACATTTTTGGTGCTTCATGACACACCCAAAGGCTCATGCCAAAAAGCTTTGTTTGCTCAGTATTTTCTGCTGTAGGCCTGACACACACAAGAAGAAAAGATACGGAAATACACAGAAGGGAGACATGAAGATGTGAAGAGCTGTAGTCAGTGAATTGTCTCTGGGTTCAGCGAAACTCTACCTCTATTAGTAATTTAAATACTCTTCCTCACTTTTAAGGCCAATGGGGGGACAAAATTAAGGAGTGCTGTGGGAAGGCTTTGTGTCAATGGTGCCAATTAGATAAGCATAAGTGAATAGCAATTCTATGGCAAAACAAATATGAGAAAAATTTTTTCCAATGCTCTGTAAGATATAACCTTTTCTTTGTCTTTTCTACTGCCGCACTGAGTTGTGAAAACATGGAAATACATGAGAAGTAATCCCACAACATAGCCTGCTGATGTTGGACAAGCTGGGACATTTGGAGGTATATTTGGGAGATTTCAGATTTGAAGATGTTTTAGTTCTTGTATGATATACATTAGCATAAACTGAGTTCCTATTTAGTAATGTCAATCAGGAACTTGTTTATGGCTAAAACAAGTGACTAATTTAGAGAAATTGTCTTATTTCTCACCATACATTTCTAGTAGTTATATCAACAGTATTATTGAAAGAATATGTTTGTTAGGAAGCTTTCTGTAAACCAACATTTTTTTCCTGGCATTTCCCAAGCAGCTAGAATGTTTGGCAGCTGTTGTGTTTAAAATAAAAATGTGTTTATTATTCAGCATGCTGGAATTTGGTATACAAACTGGGAGGAAAAAAGAACCCATAGTTCATCTTTCCAGATGAACTTCATCTTTTTTTCAGAACCCACACTTCAACTTTTTTTTCAGATGTGATTTTTATCATTTCTTCCTTAGTATCGTGGCAAGTCTCATTCGATACCTGCACCTTAGTAGTATTTGCCCCTGTAGACTTCCCGTCTGACAGATATTTTGCACTTTATTTCCTCAGATGGAAACTCTTGCTCGCCAATCTTAATGTTTACCCAAATGCAATCACAAAAAGATGAAAACCAGTCTTCTGTGTTTTATCCACCGTTTACATAAGGTGATTAGAAAGGTGTTTGGTATACAAGGATTTTCTCTACTGGTTTAATGGCGACCTTGGTCAATGCTTGCTTAAAATAACTGTGCTTTGTAGAGGACAGGATGAGAGGTAGTTCAGTTATCACACTAGCTCTGTTTGAGCTATTTCTTTGGTTAAAAATTGACAAATGAACAATTGACAAATGATAGCAATTTTGTGAACTTGACCAGTGCATAGCACCAAAGATGGATTCAGTTGAAACCATCAAATTGATTTTGTGAAGGAAAATAGGTTGTCTAGGATTAGGAACCAAGGTTCACAGTCTAGTTTATATGAGATTATATAAATGGAGGGATACTAACAGGCACATTCTACTTTTGTTGTGCTTGGTTGACTTTTGTGACTATGTCATTAAGATAGGGGGCTGGAAATTTGTGAAGAATGTGACTAATACATCAAACAGCTTTCCTGAGAAGTAGGAGTAGGTTTTAACTTTAAAAGCAGGAGCCTAAAATTTGAAGAAAAGTTTTAAAGTGAGAAATCATGACAAAGATATCATAGTTTGATAAGACATGTAAATTGGTCTTCACTGTAGAAATCTTCACTGGCTAAAGACTAAAATGCACCCATCTGCTTGCTATTGGCTGCTCCTCCCTTTCCACAGTATTGTTTAGGAAGTGTATAACCATCAAATGGTGAAGGGTATGAATGCCAATGCGTACTATTACTTCTTAAAAATAGATGTTCTGTGTTAGTAAGATTTACAGTTAGAGGTGAGGAAAAACTCATTACTATTTTTCAGTCAGAACTGAGTTATAACGCAATTTGTCAGTTTCACTATAAAAGTTTGAGTGTTTTCCTGTTTATCTTCATATTTTAAATTAGCTTTATTTTAAGAAAATTCCAACACTTCTGCTTGTTTCTGATGGGTTGTTAGGTTTCAGTGGAGTTACCTTTTAACAATTAAGTACTGTTGATATTGTTGCTGTGGGTTTTAAAGATGTGTGAAAGACTGATTGATTAGTTCGTCAACACATTCATGCTACTGATTGAGAATTTTCCCACAATGAGTGACAAATGCTTATGAATCATATCCATCAATGGCATATGAATAAACCCCATCACTTTTCAACTTAATTATTCAGCTGACTTATTATTTAAGTAGATAAATTTAATTCCTCTCAAATGAATTTAAAGAGCAGCCAAAACCCAAAACCCATTCATTGGAGTTTTAAGGGCAAGATGTGGGCTTCAGAAACTGACAAAAAAATGTTATGAAATGTTTAGCTACCTACATGTCACATGCTACACTGAATTTGTATGCTGAAGAGAATCTTGGTGCCTCATCCCAGCTTCCTTATTGAGCTTCCCTTTTTGTTTATAGTCTGAAGAAAAGGACAAGAAGCTTTCTAGGCTTCAACAAAATCTTAGTCAGACACAGTAAGCATCACAGGGATTTCAGGTGCTTGTCTTTCTGATGTAAATTCAATGTCCCACAGTAGCTGCTTAACTTCTAAATGTTTTCAGAGATTGCTTCTTTGTGTGACTATCTCAAGGGTCTCAGTACATTTGTTTCCATTCAGTACTACCAGTTGGAAATGACAGATGAGTTTGCTTTGCCCTTATTAGTTGTACAGCTGCATACTTGATAACAGAAATTTGGCTAGTCTCAGAAAATTGCGAGAAATTGCATCTATCTAGTCTAATATATTATAAGAAATACAATATTTTTCAAAACATGTGCGCTGTTAAGATGGTCTTGCTTCTAGCTATTGGACTATAAATTGAGTGAAACTACATATTATGTGGGTACAGTAACTTCCTTTTCTTCCTAAAAATACATCTAGGGTAAGCCAGAATAATGAAGAGAATGTGTTTCCAGCCAGGTTCATTTAGAAATTTTCCTCACCTCATTTTTGAAAAAAAAAAAAAAAAAA
>JAKFQP010000123.1:1174248-1288872 GCA_023375905.1 Nycticorax nycticorax
ATTCATCTGGAGGATTTCAAGTGGACTTGATTTTTAGGATCATTTTGAAGAGAATCAGTTTAACAGTCTTGAACTTGTAGAGACTCTCAAAAAATATGTGGTATGAGTCGGACATACAGCCTATAAAACCATGAGAATGTTGACAGACCCTTTAAATTGGCTATTCCCAGTTAAGTTGTTACTTTTCCTGATATTTCTTACAGATGTGGGACTAATGTTTATTCTTTTTGATGTTATAGTGTATGCCAAAGATACTTGTGATATTATTTAACTTCCATATTTTGTAGAGTTTGTGGAGCTGAATGAAACCCAGAATTTCTGAGTTTTTCCTTATGTCTCCTGTTCTTGTACCTCTTTTGTACACCACTGTAAGACATCATTAAATCAGAAGTTTTCTCACGGAATATTCCAGTTTTTCAGAACTTCATTGTCCTCTTACAGTCCATTAGGAAATTTCCAGGTTTATTGTATTCACTGCAACAAACCTAAGGTCCTAATGGAGGTACAAAGTCATAGGGCATTACAAAAGAAATCTCTCTGAAAACGTGGCATAAAGCATAGAGACTGTGTTATTGCTATCTAGCCTTGCAGTTAATCTCACTAGCTACGTTCATTCCATTTTTTCTCCATTTGAAGCCTGTAGGTAAGGTAGGATTGTTCCACAGAAGAAAACACGAAGGAAAGGAGAGTTCTCAACTTCTGTCCATGTACTTGCATTCTACTTTTTGTGGTTTGGGGGTATAAACCCATACTTGTTTCAGATCTGTGTTTCTTCTGTTATTTTGTGGTTATATCTGAAAGGCAAATGGGGAATTTGAAGTAAATTGAAAATGAAATAGTTTTCAAATAGTTACTGCAGATAATTTTCTTGATCTTAATTATATGCATACTGTATCCATTGGAAGAATTTAAAATGTCATAATAATTTTTATTAGATGCCTTAGAACTCTCAGAATATGTGTCTCTCAAAACCCCCAAAAAACCCCTTAGGGTAAATAGAGAAGTGCATCCTCTAATTTGCAAGGTGTTTCACTTAAGCTTCTGTGTCACAGATACATTACGAACAGTATTGATTTTCCTGACCACAGTTGAGCAACATGAAGACTTAGCCTAGATTTGTCCCTACCTTAAATTTATCATAAATCTCATGTGTGTCAATATTCTATATTGGAATGTTTTGTGCACATTAGCAATATTATAAAATCATATTGTATTAAGTGACAGACCACTAAATTTATTGCATAACAGGTTCATCTTAGCACTTCATGCATTATGAATAATAAAAGTTATTGATTCTAATAGCAGATTATTATAACATTAATTTTTTTAGTTGTGGAGGACATTTGTTCAATTGATATTGTACAGATATTTGCTAAAACAGCACAGCCACAGGAAGCTTTCCTTATTCTATAATGAGGTTGTTCATCATAATTACGTTGTGTCAGCACACCCATATAGGTCAACTTGAGTTCAGAAAGATAGGATTATATTTTGTTCTCAGTGCGTGCATGTGTTTAAATGCTTCCCTCCCTTTAAAAATAACTGTGGTTACACGTATACTGTAAATAATTCCTATTCTATGAGTTATTTCACCCTTATAATTTAGAAAACAAGAGCTGTTTCAGAAAGCAATGAGTGTAATGTTAACCAAAATACATTGTTTCAGTGACAGTATTTCATCTTAAAAATGAATGGAAATATGATTTGCAGTAATACTTTGGTATTTATATGTATTTCCTCTGTTATGAGTCATTAGCACTATTAGTAATTTTTTTCTGAAGTTGTACAAAATTGTTTTTAAAGAACTGTAATATTTTGGAAAGGCTCAAGAAAAAGAAAGGTGTCTTTTTCTGCATACCATCTTCTTCAGTCTTTCTCACAATTAATTTAAATATATCCAACTTCTTCCAAAATATGCCAGGAATATCCTCCTTTTGGCTAAAAGCTAAAAGAAACTATTTTAGATTCAGCAGACATCATATTTTTGCATATTATTGTCATTAACACTGAATATAAATTGCCTTCCTTCCGTGCTGTGGAATATAAATTTTCAGGAAGCATTTTGTCAGAAATTTCTTTTTCTTGAAATATCAAGAGTTCATGTATGCTGGGGTTTATGTGGTTGTATACTGTGATCTATTTAGTGTGTATGATTCCTCCTCATTTGTTTCTTTTTGGAAATATCATGGCAATAAAAAAAAAAAAAAGCAAATGAGCCTAAAAAATTATTGTAATTTAAAGCATACGTTGCTTACATTGTAAGCTTATTCATAGTAAGAGGATGTGGAAAAAAGGTAAGGAGATTTTAAGTTTGCTGCAATAATAATAGTAAAAATTAGAATCTCTGTGTGCTACTTTGAAACAGCCAATTAACTTACATTGCATACTGGCTTAAATGAGCTGATCAAACACAGAAACACTCCATCAGTCTTCATCTTGAACTCCAGTTCTCTAAAGGTTAATGTATCATCCTCCTTTATTGATTTCAATGGTTTCAGTTGTTGATATGTTAATATATGTATTGGCAGTAGATTTTAATTTCTTTCTCATTTCTTTAACATGCAAAATGCATAATACTCTTCAGCAAAAAAAAAAAAAAACCACAACAGGAAGAATAATTATAGGATGATTACTGTTCCTTCCCTGCCTCCTTTTCTTTCTCCATCCAATAAATAAAATAAATAGGAAGGCTGTGTTCTGGGAGAAAAATCACAGACAAGCCCATATTGTTCCACTTCTCTTTTAGCTCATCGCAATTTAATATGTAAATTTATTAGCACTCACTTCATTGGAAAAGATCAGTGTTATTTCAAGCTACAAAAATACATTGAATGGAGATTTTATTTTAATTAATCTATGTTTCCCACTAGTGGAACTTGCAATTCTCATCAGGCCCCACTCGTTTTTGGCTAGGGAAGCTTGCATGTTCCAAATTTACTCTGATGAGAACTTGTATTTACCCTAATGGTAGCAAGTATTGGGGATTTCTATGCATATAGTTTTCATAAAGTTGTCTATACTGATGAATGCCATTTTCAATGACATGTTGCAGCTCTCAGGTTGATTGGATGTGAGCCCAAGGGCATAGGTACCAGGCAAAGATGATTTTACTAGGACAGTTTGCATAACAAGCAACTGTCATCTCATTAGCAAGCATAGGCATTTTTGCCACATGCTGTTTAACACATCATCACACCTGTTCACACTTCATTGTCCCAAGAATTCAGTTAGGCAGCTTTCTGTTGGCTTTATTTTTTCATTCCTTACTGAGAGTTGGTTATTCTGTGCCAGATTCAGAGGTGTGAGATAAATGCAGTTTAGGCTTTAAAGTATGATGTGCTGTGAATACTGCTCTGGGTGGGGGGGTGAAGACCAGGATTACAGTTTGAATAATAATGAGCATCAGTGACCGTTTTATAGCTTTTCCTGCTACTTGCTGTTCTTTTGGAAACTGCATTATTTGTCCTCATCGTCTAAAATTGACCCATTTACCAATGCTTGGACTGATGTGTAATCTGCCTTCTTTTCCTCTACTTGCTGTAAAAGGCACCTCAAAGCCACAGAGTAAGGTTTTTCTACAAAAAGAAAGTGAAGGTACCATCACATTTTGCACAAGCCATTCTTTCATCTTGGCAGACCCTTGTGTACCTATGCAACGGGTAGCTCAGACCCTACTCCAGCTTCAGCCCTGGGCTACACATGCTGGGGAAAGGCTATTGCCTTCACACTGGGCTTCTGGCCCAACAGTAGCCACAATGCAACTTGTCACTGCTGCTGAGGTGTCTGGTCAGCCAAAGTAAGCACCCAAGGCTTACCTGTCCCCACAATTTAGCTGCAGGGTTGAGAGGTAAACTTTTTCAGCCCTAAAGCACCAAGAGAAAAATGAGGTAGTGTGTATTAGATGAACTGGGGTCACAGAAATGGGTGGATGGCAACAGGGAAAAATGTGAGGAGGGGATTGCAGCTGTGGATCTGGAAAAGGTGGGAAGAAGGAGAACAAGGAGATGCGGAGGAAGGCTGATTTCACCAGTAAGACAGATGGAGGAGTGCTTTGAAGAGAAGAAGGGGGAGGAGAGGAAGCCAGCCTTCATAAATTGGAATTGCTCATGGCCCACCTACTCAGCCAAGTTGTACTGCCTGTCCAACTCACCCTTTTCATTTGCTGATGACTGTAGTTGTGGAGGCAGCTGCACACACCTTGCTTTTCTGAGAACAAGCACAAGTTAGCCAGCTGTGGAAATTTGGGGGTGGGGGGGAGAAGTCTCCAATCTCCTACCTTAATGCAAGTGTTTCTCACCATTTTTCATCTATTGGTGTATGAGAAAATCAAATCATCCTCTAGACATGTCTTGTGGTGTTCTGCCAATCTAAAAATATCGCTTTATTTAGTTTGCTTTTCCCTTTTCATGTATCCTGTTGAACACACAGTACTCTGCAAGTGCTACAGTATTTCTGCATTTTGTCCTATTTCTTAATCAATAAGAAGTAGCTAGGATTAACAACTGGGTTTAGTGAACAAAACCTGAGTCTTCCATTGCTTTTCTATGGAGAATGTGCTGTGTGTTGGTGCCTACCAAATTTACTTTGGCCACTTCTCAGTGTGCTGACATAACCAAATAAAACCCGTAAATATAGGATGGCAAGTGACTTACATTTGATCCACTTAAAAATGTGGAGTTCTTAACCCACCTTGGCAACACCTGCCCCCCTTTTTTTAAATAGTTGTCAATAACATTGAGTCACTTGTTATCATTATGACTATACATTTATCATTGCCTAAACTGTGCCAGAGACTGAGATCTGCATGGATATTTCATGAAAAGACATACTTTTTTTGCTTTACTTACATCTTGATGAATATTTGCAATTTTGGTCCTTGCAGATATCTGCATAAATGGGGTTTCATTTTTAGTGAAATACCTGTGAAGTATCCTATGTCCTCAGTTAGGAATGATTTGAAGAATGCAACTCCTCTCCCTCTTTCATTCACTTACCTTTTTTTTTTTTTTTACAGAAAGCTCAGAGATGATGCATCAAAACAGATCAAGGGGCCCAGTTATTGCTCATGTGCTGTGCACCACAGACTCTTCTAGCACACTTTCAAATGAAAAATTGATGGCTTTTCTCTCACAGGTAAGACTAGCATTTCTGAAATGCTCCAAAAACATTACTTTTTTGGTTCACTCGTCTTCATACTGGATCAGCAGGAGGTGGGTACTTCTAGGATGAATTTCTAGACTGAAATTCAGTTACTGACTGCAGTTCCCATTTAGAGGGGACAGAGCTACTGCCAGAACTTCAAGATAAATGAAAGATAAAGGATAGTGTAAATATTCACAGTTTCTGCTCCTTTGCTTACTGGGGGAACAAGTGTAGTTTCTGCTTGCTGCAGCGTTGATGCAGCGCTGCTGCCTGTTGCTTCACAACACTCTGCAACCTTTTCTGTTCTCCCTAAAGATGATGTAGCCCACTGTGCCACAAAAAAAGGCCTCAAGTAGAAAACATGAATCTGCAATCCTCATTTATTCCAATAGCAGCATGAACAAGACACTATCCTTCCTACCCCTAGTCTGCTGGCTGAGTAGCCTGGAAGACTTGATCTCAGATATAAGAAAACTCATCACTCTTTTTTGTAACTTGATAGGAGAACCTAAATGTTTCAGGAAGGGTTCACATCCCACATCTTTCTGAAAAATGTCCTGCTATTAAGTGCGTACAGAAGCAGCTGTCAAAACTATAACATCTATACTCGTATATCCTCTAATCCGTCACACTGCTATGCTGTTGGGGACTGAGCATGTGACTCTTCCAATTTTATGTTTCTTCTATCCTAAATGGTTGTCCTCATTTGTTTAGCCCTTTGCTCTTACCTGCTGGCCATTCCTTATGATCTTCAGCTCTATCTTTCACCACAGGTACATAGTATTAACTGTGATTCTGTGTTTCGTAATTCACACAGGTACATTGGAAATTCTTCTGGCTTTGAAGGAAATGCAGAATTGTCTATGAGGAGGCAAAGTCCATAGTGCATTATAAATGTTATGTATGCTCATTTTGTGATTGTTACAGACACTCCAGAAAGGAACAGATCTTCCATATGACCCAGGACCAATCTGTTGAACTCTTGTTGATGTCACATCCAAATGGCCCTCAAAATGGCACTTAGTGACTATTTCTGTGCAGCCAGATTGACTCCACTCAGCCTTCTTCAGGCATAAGCCAGGATGTCAGGAGCTGATTATGTTGCATACTGCAAAAATACAAAAGGCAGATATGTCTAAATGTGATGTCTGTTTCTGTGAAGAATTCAGAAGAGATTTAAAAGATTTACGTTGTTCCCTTTCCTTAATTTTCCATATCTTTGCAGAGTATCACACTTTCAAAACTATTTTTAACAAATAATCTGGCATTAATTGCTTCTAGTACTCTCAGAAGTAGTCAGATCATAATGGTCTTCTGCAGTGGCCACTACGTGCTCTGTTTTACACTCCTCCTATGTAGTCAATGTGGTTCAAAAATGTATTGCCAGCTATAGGGAAAGAAAATTGCCTCTTGTGGAAGCTGTATGTTATTTTATGGGATCAAATGCTAGCAAAACAGCTAACTGGAAAGTTACACATGGAGAAGTAAAGACTGTGGGGCATTTTTACAGAAAGCAGGACTACCTTTCTTTGTAAGGATCTCTGATGGGAATCTCAGAGCAATGCAACTGCTAAAAGGGCTGGTACTATCCTTGGGACCACAGGCAAGTGAGAGAAGAAATATCTTTTTATCTGTAAGAAACACTGGTTAAACAGCTCCTAGAACACTGTGCCCAATTCTAGTATGTATGTTTCAGAAGGGTTCTTTAAAAACTGGAGAAGGTGTGGAAAAAAGCAGCAAAAATTATTTTGGAGAGAAATAGTTTCATCTGATAGGCTTCAAGGGCAGCCTGTGTAATTCATCAAAAAGGAGATTGACAGGTGACTTGATGATACAGGTAAGTACTCCCATTGAGAGGGAAAACTGACTAATGAAGATTTCTTCATCTAGCAGAGAAGAGAACAAGAACTAGTGGCTGGAAGTCAAAGCCAGATCAGTGAAATTTGAAAATAAGGAACACTTAGTTTTCTTTTTTAGCGGTATGGCTGTTAAACTCCTGGGACCATTCGTGAATTGTCCATGTGTTACTGTGTGCGTAATGAAAACTTATTAAAAAATACAGTTTGGCCAAACACAAATTATACTTTAACCGAATGTAAGTTAATGAGCTCAACACAAAGCTAAGTAGATGAAATTTAAGATCTAATGGTCCCTTCTGGCCTCAGTCTCTGTAAACACTGAGTGCTAATTAAGTGACCATTTTTCCTGAGTAAGAACTTCAGTATCTAACCACAAAGTAAGAACTTATAATTTCTTGTTGCCCTCTAGAAAAGATGTTTGTCTAACATGGGAAACACTGTATGCTGGCATGCTACAGAATTTGCATAGCTGTTCAACACACAAAGTCAGCCTGTGAGAACATCTATTTTCCAAGAGACAAAATGAAAAACACTTGACACTTGAAAATTGCAAGAACATGATTTGAATGCCATTAGGGGATGTTCTCTCACATTTTGTATTACAGGAGTCAAATGTATAACCCAGGAACAGTGCTTGTGTTATGTTTACTTTAGAAAGCTGAATGTAGATCCCTCAGGCACTGTTTTTGCAGGTGATCCCATGTGAGACAGGAGCAGTGGGGGGCAAAAGTGAAGCAAAAGCTCTCTCCAACAGAGCCTCTCCAGACAAGTTTTTTCAACTGATAGGAGGAAAGGGGAGTCTACTTTTAGCTTCCCACCCCAAATCCGATGCACTGTAGTTTTTAGGCTGGCTGGCTAGGCCATTTTCTTTCCTACTGAGAAACAGTCATAAAACTCATGTGGTTTATTTGAAGATTAGTGTGGAAAACTTTGAACATCTGTCTCCTATCTTCTGACAGGCTACGTAAAGATGTATTTCAACAACGTGGATTGCAAAACTCATGATCTCAACTTGAGCCATTTTATGCTTGTTATATCTGTGCAGGGACGCATAAGTCTGAGAGATGAGTAATTTTCTTTTGAAACAACCTTGTTTTCAATTAGCCTTTGGGAGACCTCCCCTATGTATTGACATCAGTGCTTTTTCCTAACATGTCAACATGAATCACTGCACTGAAAAGAAAACTTAGGGGTACAAGTTGAGGGAACAGGTGAGCTTGAAAAGGTTCACTATAAAGGGGCGTTAGGGAGGACACCTCCATGGAGGTCTCACTGCAAAATGAGAGGAGTTCCTAATTTTGAATAGAAATCCTCAGTCTGGAATACAATAGCAGGAGATTTTGGTAGGTCATTAAAATTTTCTTCTAAATTTTTCCACTTTTCTCCCATTAGGTTACTGTATACTTTTGAAACC
This sequence comes from Nycticorax nycticorax, assembly GCA_023375905.1. Taxonomy (NCBI): domain Eukaryota; kingdom Metazoa; phylum Chordata; class Aves; order Pelecaniformes; family Ardeidae; genus Nycticorax; species Nycticorax nycticorax. The sequence continues at coordinate 1,182,664 of JAKFQP010000123.1, forward strand.
ATGAGTTCAGATTTGCCAGCTTCAAATCTTGTAAGAAAAAAAAAGATCCAGCCATGGAAATGTCATTTCTATTTGGCTTAGTTTGTGCTTTTTTCCATTGCTTTCTTTCCTTCCCCTTCTGTTTTTTTTCCCCACCTCCCAGGTCTGGGCTTTCAGAATAATCATACTTTTCTGGTTTTGAATATTTTTTACAGCTGTGAGGTCCAGAAGTAAATGTTTATTTATATATATTAAAAAAAAAAAAAGACAAAAATAAACATTTACAAGGACTTTTCTGAAATCACTTGGTTCCAAGTGTTTGGAATACATGCAATACTGTGACTGTCAGTAAAATCAGAGGTGTTGGTGCTGTTTAGGTGTTTTTGGTTTGTGCACTGTGGTTTGAATCTTTCTGGGGGATCCATGTGTAGTCTCAGACCTGACACAGCACCATTTATCTTTATACAGTTTATTGCTGAAAATGTATGCAGAAGCCCTAACTCAGCTTATTCTTGTGTACTCCCCAGCTTTATCAAGGCTTTGAATATAAGCCTGAATAGGATCAATACTTGACTTTTAGGGTTACATCTTCTGTTTCCATTTACTGAACTTTAACCTTCTCCGAACACCTTCATCTTATGCCTGAAATGCAAAAATATCCAGCCTGGGATAGGCACCAGCTAATGCTGAAGAAAGCATACATACCAGGGATTTCCCTCGGCAGGTTTCAAATTATTTTTAGAACAAAAGTCCTAAGACAGCTTTTAAAATCTATATGAAATCATTCTCTGTGACTGAAGAACTGAGCTGGATTCCTCCTGCTCTCACACCACATTTGTGCAACATTCAGCAAACATATCATCCCCATTTACTTAAATCTGATTTTCCTGGCATGTTACCCACAGTTTTCATCTTTTTTATTCATGTATTTTTTGTTTCTTGGACTGACTTTATGACAGTGTTGTAAAAAGGTATTTCTGAATGTAGTGCTTCGGCACTATTTGTTCTTGTTTCTAGCATTAACTTGGACTGATTTGTACCTTGTTAATGTTCATTTGCCTTGTGACTGTATCCTTTCTGTGACATAACTGGGTGACTGCGGAGGGTTGGAATTTAAGTCAGTGTGAGTATTAAGTCACTGAATATGCAGACTGTATACAGAGGCATCATTATGACCACTTACCAGCAGCTGTTGGGTCACTGGTGTGCCTGGTATTGCAGTTCAGTCATGCATTTTAAGAGCTAAATCAGGAATTTTTTGGATGAACTTTCCAATTTAAGGTTTTCTCCAAGACAGCATGGAATGAGCTTTTAAGGCAATACACAGCTCAAATTACTGTAGTAACGGATCAACTGAAAGTGCATAAATCAAATTCCTGTTTATTTTCAGAACTCCAAATACCAGTACCATCGTTAAAGTAGTACAGACCAGGCCCACCTCTACAGCAATAAACCTCACTTGCTTTTCTAGTAAGACTCCTGCTCCTGCTAAATTGCTAAAGGAGGATTTAGGTCTAGTAGCACACCTCAGATGTGGTAGCTTCAATTCAAGACTGGAAAGAGTAGATGTATCTCCTATTCTCCTAAACATATTATATCCACAGGAACATGTGATCACTGGGTGTGTTTGGAGATCTGTCCACTGGTGAGAAAAAAAGGTAATTTCTTGTGCCTTCCATTACCTCTTTCTTTTTCTTTTGTCCACTGGCTCTTGGCCGGAGGCAAGTCTCAGACATTAGCTCCCTTAGAGTTTCTGTAAACACATATGGTTTTCATAGTGATATTTTAGAATGAGATCATCATAGTGGTAAAAGCAGTGCACAAAATCTTCCTTGTCACTAAACATACCATAAAATGTAGATGATTTCAGAGCAGGCAAGCAATTAAAGGAAAAAATTTTGAGCTATTTTTAAAGGTCTGCTTTTTAGTTTTCTGTTTCTTGTCTGCTATTTTAGCAGCCAGGACTGGAAGGTAGCAATTGCGATGCTGGTTTCAGTGCTGTGCTTTAAAACAGCTGGCAATTGACTTTAGTTGTAATTATTGGCTTCTTACCAGTTATACAGCTGTATAGTTAAGATCAGTGCTTCAAACCTCATTTTTGGGGTTTATCTTTATTGTTCTATTACTTTCCTAATTACCTTTTCATCACTGTTATTTAGATCTTGCGCTGAGATATAATTACTTGAAACCAAAAATTCTCTATGGATTGATTTCCATACATTACAAATATGTCATGTGCTACATTACCAGACAAAAGGTCAGCAAGCCAATTTGTTCCCCTAGTAGAGTATTTGCTAGAAGCTGGACAACAATCCTCTGCAAGAAGCTGGCTGTTGCAGTTCTTGTCTTTTATTCTAGGTAGAATAATAGCTAAGGCTGATTGTAGAACAGAATTAAAATACCTGTCAAACAAAGCATTCAAAATTTCCCAGCAGTTCCTAGTGAATATTCCATGAATGACTAACCTTTGCAATAACTGGTGAAATAGGAGCACACACATGATTGTTTTGAGAGATCAGTGTCACAGATTGATAATCCTCTTTTAAAATGTTTTAAATCTGCTCTGGTTATTACCCTGTTGTTATCTGCTGAAAGCTTGGATTCACTGGAAGGAAATCAGCCATGTGAGTGAGGAATTCAGGATCAGACCCTGTAGAGACAGAAAATGATTTTGCTCTCAGCTGATTAAAATATCTTTGAGTACAAGGACTGAGTTGAGAGGATATGAGTTTAGAAAGAATAAATTTGTTGTTCAGGCACTGGAATGGGATTCAATTTCCCATTCTGCCACTCAGCACCTCAGTTTCTGATCTCCCCTGCTGTTGAATAGATAATAGCACATATTCATCCCCACATTTAGTACGTGCATGTACCTTGCCATGCACATTGCGCTGCTGATCTTACTTGTCATGGAATGCACTCATATAAGTGACAACAGTGACAGTAATAATAGTGGGGAATAGGGCTGACAGACCCAGCGAGGAGCAGAGCCCCAGGAGGCAAAGGTCCCCTCCAGAAGCTGGCCCCTTTGCTCTGCACCGGTGAGAGACGGGCAGAAACATGGGAGGTGAGTGAGGGGAGGGTGAGGATAGCCTGGGAGGGCTCCCAGGGCGAGTAAGTGACATCTGCGGCTCACCAGGGCTGGGGTGTGATGTAGCCACATAGAAGCTCAGTGCTCGGCTCTTTAGCCCTTAAGAGGCTTCCCCCCCTGGTCCATGCTACCTCCTGTGCTGAGCTGTGGCATCAAAGCCACAATGTCAAGGCAAAATGCTCACATAGATCACAGACAGCTGAATGACCAGTCACAATGTTTCTGCTGTTAAAATGCATTTTTTTTTTTGTTCCAAATTAAAATACACGGCATTGTTCACGGAAGGATTTTTGCTGTTTCTCTCCCTCACCAGCCCTTCAGCATTTAGAGGCTTCCTTTGTTTTATAAAAAGCCCAGATGCTGATACATAATTACAATATTAATTGGCATAATAGTTGGATGGTAGCAGTTTGTATCATTGACAATCTTGTCTTCGCGGCTTGAGTTCTGAGCTCAGAGTCCTGCAGAGCAGATCAAAGGGCCAAAATGAGCCTGGCAGTGGAGTGGCTCTTAGTCGGAGTGCTTTAAAAACCTTGTCTCTCTCTGAGTGACAACTGATAAAAATGTTTTCTAATGCCCCAGAAGCCTGGTGTTGTCAGAGGTCTAAAGGACGGTGCTGTGCTAGTGCTATAGGCTTGAGCACAGCCCTGCAACTGCTGCTGTAACCGGCAAGCTGCAAGGCTGCCTCCAACGCCTCTTTGTCTTCCCTGCTCTTGTGAATCTTTCATACGCTTTTCTCTGTGATTTTCCTCCCTCCCCTCTGCTTTACTAATTAAAATTCTAATCACTCTGACAGCCAGAGCTAGGGAAAAAAAAAAATTATTCTTCCGTGCTGGAGAAGGTAATTTCAAGGTGTTTTAGCTGCCAAAGAAACGAATGGAAATTAGACAAAGAAACCGGTTGTCAGAAGGGGATGAGTTAGCTGCTCTGCCCCCTTCTACTATAATAAAATGTTAAACTTCTAAAGGAAAAAAATAAAACAGGATTCATCCTATACATTATTTCCATATATTTAGAGATAATATAACCTGATTTACCTTTCTGAGTAAGGGAAGGTTTTGTGTGCATTTGTTAACATCAAAATGATTTACTTACCTTGTAGTGAATGCAATGTCAAACATTTAACTTGGTTTGATGTGTGATTGCCGATGATATGTATTGCGTGCTTTTGTGAGCTGTGGTTGGGAATATTCATCTAACATGTACAGGAGCCTGCAGATATATATTTAAAATGATAAACAGTTCTTGATGCAGTGTTGTGGGCTTCATGCTGCAGATATTGTGATATTAGAACTTATAAAATGTAAAATATCATGGTGTTCAAAATCTCACCAGCTACTTTTTCAGTCATCTTCTTGGCTTGGTAGAGGTAATTTTGAGACCCACATATTTCTTCAAAACGCATGCTTTTGTAATGCAGTTCAATAACACGCAGTTGTGTTAGGATAGAAAAACATGGTTGTCTCTATCATACAAATACATGGGCTGAACAGACACAAAGGTACTTGCTTACAAAGAAGCATACAGGCAGCAAGAGTGTGTGTGTCTCTGCCCTCAGATCTATACCAGGTATCTCTCATAACCAGGGTAAATTAAGCATCTGAGAGTTTGCAGCAATTCAGTTCAAATAAATACTGCATGGACATTTAACTATTGCCCAAACTAAATCCCAAACTTACTGAGATATCAACAAATATGTGGTTAATTTCTGTCACTACGGCTTTTTCTAGCTCTCATAGCAAGGAATTAGAGGGTTTTACAGAGTTGTATCTCATGATATTTAGAGCTAGGGTTTTCTAACATGTTTGAACCTTTTTCTCCAACCTCAGGATACAAAGGGACAATGAGAAGATTGAACTTTGAGTGTTGGGATTGTATGGTGTTCTGCTATTTGTGTCAGCACTGTTTTTGGACAATGTGGAAATGCTTCTGCAGCCCCAGGTTTGCAATCAGAAGAGATGCAGTTTTGCCTTGCTGCCTTGCAGCTGTAGTTGCTTGCAGGGGTGGGTGTTTCAGAAAATGCACAACCTTTTCCTTACTATCCTCCCAACCTTTTTATAAACATAGCATGACAGCATTGTCACACTTACTTCAGCTATTTTGACAAGTCTTCAACAACTTTGCTAGAGGCCGTCATTTGTCTTTTACTGGCTGATGAAGAGGATCCCCTCCTCAAAGCTGTTTTCTTTTGCCTGTCACTCCCACAACATTTTCTTCATTTACTTGAGATTTCAATGCAAAAAATGGCTCCCAGTCTTATCTAGAAAATGCTGGACTACAGGGCCTTTCCTCCCAGGAACAGATACTAAGTGACTGAGGTAATGCATGCTTGCTATAATTGCTTTTAAAAAAAGCTCACGAGACTCTTGCCCAAATCCAGCTAGTTCCATTTCAAGAGTTCACTCAGCCAGATGAAATTTTACCACGACTACATGGTTGAATGTGTTCTTAATCAAGAAGTAGCAGTCACTGAATGTACAGTGTACAATGGTACTGCAAAAAGGAATTGTTCTTCATTCTGCACAACCAACCTCTTTCATTTCTGAAGTGCTTTTATTTTCACTGAAAAAAAAAAAAAGGAAAAGAAGAAAAAACATCATGTAGAATCCCTCATTCTCCCCTGTGGTGAAGTGAAGCCAAAACAGAGGAAATGTACCTCAGGACAGGCTTTTTCACATTAATTTACAAACCAGTTTTCTATTTGTCTTCACCTTACTTGATTTTCCCTAAAACAACATGTCAAAAATGGGCATAAAATATGTACACAGAAGAGGAACTGGGAAGCTAAAAGACTTGGTTATGCAAACCCTCTTGTTTTCAAATCAAAGTGCCTATATTGGCAATGGAACTTCTTAGTTTACTTGGAGAGTCAGGACATCCTGCCCTCATATGCAGGTTTTACAGAATGAATTTGTGCAGTCATCTTTGAAAATGTCACTTTAATAGCCTATGTTAAATATTGGGTGGGAAGGGGTTTAGATTATACCTTTAGCCAGGATTCAACATTGTAGGTTAATCAGAAAACTGTGTGTGGAAAGCAGTGATGTGTCTTTAATTGAAAATTACTGAAAGTTAAAAAAAAAAAAACAAACAACAAACTTGATTTTAAAAATTAACAACAGTTCAGGAAAGTGCTTCTTTTGACTGATCTGATTCATACATAACAAGTAAAAACTGTCATTTGCATTATAATAAAAAAGCAAGCATAATAGTCACTGAGCTGTGGTCAACTGACTCACCTCTGATATTATAATTCCATCTTCTGACAATAAATTGCTCCATGTCTGCCTTTGAAATCAAATCGTAAATCCTATCTAAAGAGCTTTTTTTTTATGCAAGAATAAGTTTTTAAGAGAATAATTATTTACCAGCATTACCTTCTTGACACTCTCAGCAACATGAAATGGGTGGTATGGATGACTGATGTCAAATACAATGTTTTATTACAATAGATCAGGTTCTCGGTGTAAATCTGACACTGGTGGAGTTTCCATGTGTGTATCAAATGAGGATTGGATCTATTATATTTGTCTTACAGTTAGCAAGAATATAACATGTTAAACCTCTAAAGCATAGCTATATGCTAAATATTATTTCAACAAAAATGCTGAGAGCTGCTTTGTCTTGGAAAAGGAGTGTTTAGACCCACTGAATTCTTAACTCAGAAAGGTGGCAAATAGCCCAGGAAAGTTGTAGAGAAAATGTTTAAGATGAAATCTGGAGATAAATAACAGCAGAGAAATCTTTCAAAACTCTTGGTGAGCCTGGTGTTTCCAATGAGATTCAGGGATACAGGATACCTTTAGGGGTGTATTCTAGGGACCTCTGGAGGTCATCTTTCCCAGCCTGCCGCTCAGAGCTCAGCTGTGGCCTACTTTAGGTCAAGTTAGCTATGGCCTTGTCTAGTAGACCCTTGGAAGCCTCAAGAGTGGAGTTTTCACCCCATCTCTGCCTTGAAGCTCAATCTGAGCTTACAACTCCCTTTCATTGTATATGTGCCTGAACTGTGGCATTTCAGGGTACTCTGGGTAGGGCTTCCTCCGTCCTTTTGGTTGGAGACCTTCCACTTTTGTATAAAATAAATAAATAATTGCTGAGCTGGAAAGAGGAAACGAATCTCAGCAGTGGTGGCTGGGTCCCCAGTTTAATGACTATTTAATTCTTTAGACACAAGAATAGAACATTGCCCAAAAGCCTTCTTCTCTTTGAATACCTTTATGGTCTCTTGGGACAGAGGAATCCAAATGCTTTCAGACAGAGGTGGGATTGAACTCATCCAGGACAGATGCTCTAATCACTGAATAATTAAGTAAACAGAGCTACTACTGCTCCCTCCTATTCTTGGAAACTCTGTCATTTCATCTCTCTTAGTTGTCTCATGAACTGGCCAGAAATGAAACATTTCCCTGTGGGTAAAATGAAACATGAGCATGAAGCATTCTAGGAGGAGTGGGAGCAGAGGAGTAGCTTTCACTATTGCAAGATAGAAAACAAAGAAAAAATAGTAAGAGCTGTATTTGAATATATAAAATGCATAGTCTTTGGGGTTTTTTTCCCTGTTTGGCTGCCCATCTGAAAAATCAATTATTTGCACAGCCATAATCAACGCTACTTCTCTATCTGTATCCTCATAAAAAGAGACGGTTGCATAATGAATATTTTAAATCTTCCTTTTGCATGTCATGTTTAAGTTCTTCTCAGTGTCTGAAGGGATGGAGAGAGAAATCTGTACATTTGTGTCAAGTGGTGGTTGCGAGGAGGGGTTTTGGAAGCATTTCACACGGCAGTTTCTGAATTCTCCTTCCCTTCATTTCCTCTCTCGGCAGCCAACAAAATGGGTTGACACAAGGTGAATGCTTGCCAAAGAACTTTAACAGGAGGCAGTTTTTAATTAACAGGGGCCAAAGAAGGTGATAACCCCAAGGGCAGTGAGGAGAAATTAACATGGAAAAGCAGTTCCACGCTTCCGTGGGTCCCAAAAGGCCATTCGTATTAGTGGTGTCTGTTCTGATTGAACCTTTGCCGTGTCTTTTTATTGATTCCCTTGTCAGAGCCTAACAAAAACACTGCTGGCTGTCAGTTGTTTGCTCGTGGTGGCAGCTTATGGCTTGAAACAGCTTCCTTGTAAAACATTCAGCATAGCGAGGTCTGTCATTGTGGTTAGCATTTCCCAGAAATGATTAATTTTGTTAGACCTAGAATAAAACTCAACAAAATTAAAGCAAAAGCCTGCTGAAATGAAAGAAGCTTGGTCCACAGTTTCTCTCCAAGTAACCATTTCATCCTATTAACTCTTTGCCTGGCTTAGAGTAAAATGTTTTAATTATTAACCTTTTTTAAAGTGAAATTTCACAGAAGATAATCATGTTGGCTCTTTCAGAAAGGATTTAGCCATTTAGCATATCTGGCACTTGTGAAAAGTATTTTTAAAAAATAATATCCTGTGGATAAATATTTCAAGTTTCTCTTCCTGGGATGAAGATGAATAATAAATAAAGCTGGTAAGAGCTTGAGGAAAAACCTGCCTAGCAAGCAAATATAAATAAATAAAAAAAGAAATGCAATAAATAAATAAAAAGCTGACACCTTTATGTGTTTCAGTGCCTGATCCAAATTCAACTAACGCCAAAAGTTGGAGGACCATTCTTTACAACAGCTCAGCAAAATCCATGTTTATTTTTAAATATTTTGACTGCACAGCTAACTCCAAATAATAAAGAGCATAATTCAATAATATTTGAACAGCTTTATAGAGAAGTGCCTAACGTTTGCCTTCTTGTGTCTTAGAGCCACGGAATAAGATTGTCATTACTTCAAAGGGAAGTACCGTTCCTATTTTCCTCTTCAGAGTCAGGGCCTAAATTATGATGTTCATTTGGTTAACTGATTTATTCAAAGAGAGTGTGGTTATCCCATTCCACCTGAAGGACTGTCAGCCTCAGTCCTTCGGACGTGTTAACTACTTGACTATACACTCTGTCCTTGGAAAAGCATCCACAGCTCCCATTGACTTCAGTGGCAATGACACTTTTTCAGAGTACAAAGTTGGCCTCTATACTTCATCCTATTTTTCTTTCAGTCCTCTTTACAAAAATAACGCAACACATGCTTCTGAGGACTGGAGATTGATTGTTGTTTATTTACACTAATTGTTTCCAATGTTTGCACAGTGCACTCCACCAGGAGTGCACATTAATGCCCCCCCTCCCCATCAAAAAATCCAGTCTAAGCTCAAACACTCGCTCACAGAGTCAATGAAAAGACTTGAGACAAGTGGGAGTAGGAAAAATGTCAGCCACCTTGCTTGGGGAAAACCCAGTGCTCACAGGAACATATATGTGCACACATGCAATGAGACATGTGCACGTATATGCAGCATGTTTGAATGTTTCATGTAATTAGGCAGAAATTACAAGGTTTTTTGCAACTAATGAGAAATGTAATGAAGAAATTAGAGGGTTGGTCCTTAAGTATTTTATCTTTCATACTGCTTTTTAAAATAACATGTCACTCACAAATCATTTAATCTTTAAGTTACCTCGACATGCTGCAGACATGCACTGGGTAGTGAGGCAGATCTGTGATCTGTTTGCCTTGACTGCTTGCTACTCATGGTTTCTGTGTGGTTGCTCACTTCATCTTAGCTGGCAATTCTCCTCTCTGGTTGCTTGACTGAAAAAAAGTGGAAAGAACACAATTAACAGATAGTGATAGAACATGGATAATTCATTTCTCAGATTGCTTTTGGGTGTGTAATCATTAATAGTGTGGTGTACTCTTTTTTCAGGAGTCAGAAAGAATGTCAACTTTGCACATTCATGCATTTGCTATTTACCAGGTTTGCGTATGCAAACGTTTTTACAGGAAAAGTGTTTATGTTGTGCAAAGACACCACTTCATATCAAAATATATTCAAAAGCAGCTGTGGATTTTGAGAATTACAATTTTTTGCTCTAGTGAAAACAGGCGCTGGGCCATCCTCAGACATCTTCAGTCCATTCCCAGGACCAGTGTAAGATAGGAAGCTATTGTTAACTTTTCATCATTTCTAATTCAGCCTTGGTACTATTATAGAAGAACTCTCTGCAAATCATCCTACTTAAAGTGTCACTCACTGCCGATTTTCAAGTTGATTATTAATGCCAGCAGTATTAGTGTTACTATTATTTTTACTATGGTCTGGAAAGCATAGCTAGGAAATGGACTAAGATCTGTTGTTTATCTTGCACAGTTGATTAAGCGTGCTTTTAAATGCAGTGTAATTTGCTTGTTCTTTTTGAAGGAATTTTCACCCCCTCAGAAGAGGTCATCCAAGGTAAATGTTGTCACTGACACTTGGCTTGCCATGATTGAAAAGGCTAGGTTACACAGCCATGTAACAAGGGCTGTTTGTTTATTTTTTATTTTTAGAAGAAATGGCAATTGACATTAACAATAGGAACTTTGGTAACAAATAAGCCTAGTGCAGCTAGAGAGACTGCAGAGATCAGTATCCATGTTACATTTGAACCCATAAGACTTCATAGAATCATAGAATGGTTTAGGTTGGAAAAGACCTTTAAGATCATCAAGTCCAACCATTAATCTAACCCTGCCATCCCACCACTAAACCATGTCCCTAAGCACCTCGTCTGCCCGGCTTTCAAATACCTCCAGGGATGGGGATTCGACCAATGCTTGACAACCCTTTCATTGAAAAAATTTTTCCTCATGTCTAACCTAAACCTGCCCTGTCACAACTCCAGACCATTTCCTCTCATCTTATTGCCCGTTACCAGGGAGAAGAGGCCGACCCCCACCTCGATACACTCTCCTTTCAGGTAGTCGTAGAGGGCGATAAGGTACTGTTTGTTATTTGGCAACACATATTGTCAGAGATAACCCTCTCTCAGCCCAGAGAATGGAGGGCTGTTGATGTGTTGTAGGAAGCAGCGTGAAGATTTCCTTCTTTTTTTTTGTTGTTGTTTTTTTTTTTTTTTTGAAAAGCCTTTTCTAGTTTCCAAATAAAAACCCTAGGTAGTTGCTAGCAGAAAAGACATAGTGCATCTGGGCTGGCAGTGTTGTTTGTTATTATCTCTGTATGTCACCATTTAAGTCAAGACAATGAACACTGAGAAAACATTATCCTCCTCTTCCCCCCTCCTGAAAACAAATCTCAGAGAAAATATTGACAAATGATATTTTAATTGGTTTGACCTCTAAAGTGATTAAATAATTATGAAACCTCTTCTCTTTAACAACTGGTTGAAGTACTTTATATTCTTTCATCAAAGAGTAGCAGTTTTCAGCTAGTAGCAGTGTGATTGATTTTTCCATATCAGATACAATGTTATGGTCTATTGTTTCCATAGCAAACCTAGAGCATCTGTCTTCAAACTCAGGCTGCAGTCTTGCACTACCCAGTGGTACCTTATGCGACCACATCCTTCCATTACAAGTATGAGTGGATTACTATTGATTTTTTCCTCTTGTCCAAGACTGAAGGTCCATCTTAACAGCAATAAATTACACAGCTAAAACACGAGGATATGCTTGCTCCTCCTTGCTCTTCATGGCCAGGATTATTACTTTGTCTTGAAACCAATTTCTGGTAGTTTTAACCCACTACAAGGCTGAAGGTTGTGCTCAGGTTTAAACACTTGTTTGGGTTATGTTGCCAATAACAATTCAGAGTTTCCAGAAAACCCAGAGTCCCTGGTTCCAGTAACAGCTCTTGACTCTAATCACAAGTTAGCAAGAGTGATCTACCATAGTTTGCACACAGCAAGGCTTGGAAATAAAACAGTAAAGGACAGCATGAGAGCAGGATTGCCAAGCAGTGAGAATCGACTGCTTGCTCAGAAAGAAAGTGAAATAAGAGCAGGAACAGAGAGGGTAACAGAACAATACTGAGTAGCAGAAGCAGCACTGCTGGAAGTGTAAGGATGTACTGAATTAATAAGGTACACCTTTTATAAGTGATGATCAGATGAACGCCATGCATGATGCTGCTGTCAAAGCCCTGTACTCTGGTGCAACTTCTCAGTTTCTTTTTCCAGCCTTATTTGACTGATGAGGGGACACTTAAAATCCGTATGAGAACTAAAATTTGCAACAGGGCACAGATCTGCAGGAAATTCATTGTTAAGTATAGACACCTTTATTGTTACTGCTTGATTTCACCTGAAATGCCAGATTCCTCCCTGTGTTCTACATGCGCAGTAGTGTGCTGCTGTGGTCCTGGCTGGTCACTCTGATGCTTTTAGGCAACATTTCATAAATGGGGAGTTTACTTTGTTGTGTTTTTTCTAGTTCATGTGAGGTATTTTTACAGCAGGAAAGGAATTTTTGATGTGCTGATTACAGGTATAGGCCTTCTAGTCTTACAGAGGCATGTATGTAAAGCTTGAAATAGTAATATACGAGGCTAAATATAGGTGTGGAAGGGGGTCTGGCAGCACCTGCAGGAGCAAGCTGTGGGTGTGGGGGTAGATGACCAGGGAGATGTGTGAAGGAGCCAGTTGCAAAGAAGAGGCTGGCCCTTCAGCAGTGTGAACCCCCTGGTGACTCCCTGGTTTGCCAGAGGCTGCTCTCCACCGAACCCTGTCCTGCAAAACCATGGAAAATACACTCCATTAAAAAATCTGCCGGGGAGAAGATGCAACTGCAGGGCTGTGGTGATAATCAGGTCTCTGAGGGAGAAGGACTTGCAGAACCAATGGCTCCCTATGGCCCTGGGCTACCACAGGGGTGGCACCAATGGGTGAGCACTGCTGATGAGGACATCATCTCTTCCCTCTTGGACTGCTCACTGTGGGGCCAGGGCGGCTATTTTCTTCTCTTTCCTGTTCAGGCAGCAGTTTCAGCAGTTTGGTGTAATCCAGGTAGCGTTTGAGCAGGACTTCATGTACCATAATAATTTTTCTAACGCTGCAGCCCATTTATAAATGTGTTGAGAGGCTGTGTGATTGCATTTCTAGAGGAGTTGAAGGCATTATTGGTTTTGTTAGTTTATAGAAAGTATCAAAACTATATAAACATTTCCAATCTTAAATGGTTTTGAGCTTTTTTCTACTGAGCTCCTTTTTTTTTTTTTTTAAGCACATACAATCTTCTTTATTAACCGCCAATTGCATGTGGTCAGCACTAAAAAAATAAACCATAGCTAGAACATAGCTTTTCTCAGGCTTCAAGTTGTGAGTTCAGGACTTTTGCACCTGCTCATGCCAAAATTTTTCTGATAGCATTTGCTATTTGCAATATACAAAGTATTAAATACAGAAGGACTTGGCCAAGTATTTCTTAATAAATTAAAATTCTTCTGGTTAAAATAGCAATAGAAATAGGAGAACAAAAATAATTTTGACAGCTATGTTCTTTTACAGAGCTATTACAGTACCCTGGAACGGTGTCTCTCATTGTGGAGAACGCACTGGCTAGAGCTGATAAATCTCAGCTAGAAATGTCTCTACTAAAATGTCAACAGAGTTAGTAATCTTTATTCAAAATATAGACTGGAAAGCTATTTCAAAATATTTTCAAATGTATATTCAATATATTCAAAACGTAGCTGTTGGAAGAAAATCTGTCTGCAAGCATGAGATGGGGATAGAGGTAAGTATAGTTTTTCTTCAAAAATATAAGCCCTAATATTCCTAGAAAAAAAAAAAAAAGAAACAAAACTCTATGCTAACTATAGTTAAAGTATTTTAATAATAATTTTAAAAACAAAAATATTGAGCCTGTGGCAATTTTAAGCATTGCAAAAATCTTGTCTAAGTATATCTGCAGCTTTTCTGCAGCTTTTCTGAAGACAATCTTGAAGCTTTATCTTTTCTTGAAGATCTAAGCAGTTAGGTAGTTTAGACAGGGTTCTTTGCACTAATGTGGGAGAAAAAAATGCTTTCAGAGTGGGCTCAGAGTTCAAGCTAGCAAAATGTGTGCATGGGGTGGGAACATCCCACCTGAGCCATCTCTCAATTCACTGGCAGATGCGAAAAGGAAGAAGTAAATGAGGGGAAATTACCACCAATGTGAAGGGAACATGAATTTCTTATTCTGTTTTAGTGAGCATGCAAGTAGAAATGTTTTGTAAACAAAATCACTTTGTATAAAGCTGCTATAGTTTGAATACTGCTAATGTAGTAAAGGTTCAAATTACACTCCCAAGCAAGCAATTTTCTCAACAGTTTATTTGATGTGTTTAGACTCTGATTTTATTCACAAATTGTTTGCAAATGAGTTTTTTTCCTTATTTGTTATTTGGAATTTTTTGACAGCATTTTATGTGAAGAAACTTCATTCACTGATTCTCATGCAGATTTTTGAGTGGGAGCAACTATTTGCATATTCATATCTGCCATGTGATGTGTGCGCTGCACAGGTGGCTACCCTTATGTCCTAACGTTTTCTGAGCTACATAGAGGTAAGTGCTTTCACTTTTCTAAGGAAAAGGCTAGAGATATGTTTTCCTTTGTTTTTTCTTCCTTTTCTTAAATAGCTTGTTATCACGGTGCCTGAGTGTTTTGCTCTAATGACAAAGTCTTAGCAGCTGTTATTGATGCTAAAGTAATTCAAATGGGACATTTACAAATATTTTCATTTTCTCATTTCCAATGCAAAAAAAAGACTTCGGGTATATTCGTGTACTCAAGATTTAAAAATATCTTGCTGACTGACAGGAGAGAAACATTTGGCAAGAAACTAAGATTTGGTTACTAAGTTTGTAAAAAATGTAGTTTGTATAAGGGCGATTTTAGGGGAAGAGTTCTTTTTGGTTAGGCCTATTGATGTACTTAGGAAAATTGAGAAGATTTGGGATACAAAAAGTCTATTCTAGGTCACAGAGGTTTATAGCATGACTTTAATAAGTACCTTGACTGCTTCCTTATGTGATAATGTCTGGTACTAGTAGTTTCTTAGAGAGGAGAAAAGTGCCTTCAGACTTTTTTCTGTAGAAGTACTCACTGCATTCATTAGAAATACAGTGGATATTTCCTTTCCTGCAATACCATAGTGTGATTCTGACTTTGACTACTATGAAAAATCATTCTAAAGAAGGAGTTCTATTTGAAAAGTGATTAATTTGTGATATTTTAAAATATGTTTACACAATTGTTAGGAGGACAGTGTGTATTTCTTCTATTAGATTACATTTTCCTTTAACATTACTAAATGTTTTACTCATTACTTTGTTTTATCATGTTACATAACTGGTAATATCCATAACTAAAATTTAAAATGGAAAAGAGTTATACTTTATAGAAAATAATTTCTATGTGTAATCATGGTTTCACAATATGTTCAACTATTTTTAATGTCCTACTTCTTAAAAAAAATATTAAGGCATTAATATGTCAGATACAGTATTACTCACATTTTTATGAGTCTCATTAGAGTGTTCAACCAGTGAAAACCACAAGACTGGGGTAAATGAGGTACATGCTGGTGCTCCAGGGCAATGTGGAAACTCACAGTGCAGAGGTAGATGTAAGCTACTGAGTTTTGAAGAGTAGTAAAATTTGTACTCCATTTCCAGCCAGAGGAAGAAGAACAAAGGCTCATTGCCTCCAACACCCCTTGCCCCTTTATCCTTGCATGTCAGCCAATAGCAGTCCTAAACCACTCAGAAATACTCCAGTGCTTGTGCAGGTTAAGATGTAAAGCCCATAGAGGAGTCCAGGCCCCCTGCAATTTGTGTGTGGAATGATGTGCTCTGCAGCCTGGACTGGATGTTGAGGGCTGATCTCCTCCAGAGCCCCCTGTGGTCCTGTGCAAGCTCCAGCCCTATTGTGCTGCCACCTGAAACAAGGGTTAGCCTGTGGGTTTTTATTGCCTCAAAGTATTTTCCCACCTCTATGAATACAGGTGACAATGAGGGTTTTTCATATTCATAGACCCAAGGCCATTTTCCTTCTAGCCATGAAAGAATAGTAAAGGAGTTATTCTGAAAGCAGGACTGCACCATGTGTAGGAGTTCTGAAACATAATGTCTGGTATTCCTTGAATAAAGTAATTGTGCTAGAAAAGTATTTTTGGTGTATGTTTGTATGGAAAAAGGAGGAAAATATGTCTTTAGCCATATACATCCTTCATAATATAGCTGCAAGTGTGTACTGTCACAAGAACATTAAGATTGCAAGTGAGCTACTGAAATGTTAAAGAAAATTGCTATAAATAAGGTTTCCTTATTGCTATATATTATGGCACAGTCTTTAATTATATGACCAAATACTACTTATTCTATGATTTCAGTAGGTCTGACATGTTCCAGGGAAATCTCTTAGCATAAAGTAGAAAAAAAATGAAAAAGCTCAAGCATGTCCAAACTAATTTCCCATAATAACTTGGTTGTGCCCTAAGGTAGAAGCTTAAAGAAGAACTGGATAGATCCATTACTTAAGAAAACTCTGAGAGAGCATAAGAACCTGGAGTAGTATTTCATAGAAGAAAAAAAATGGTGGCAGCTTTTGTACCATGCATAAGCTCCCAAAAGCTAAATACCATTTCTTAAAAGGGAATGTAATCTACAAAGGAAGACTGTATGAAGAGATGACTAATGTCAATTCAGCAATGTTTCCTAAAATTACCTTGCAAATTGAAATGGACAGGTTCAGTATTCCTTTGGGGAAACATTGGATGTACCTACACAAGCTTTTAGTTTTGATCAGGAATGTGCTTTTAAAGCAGATGTCCAAGTTGTCTCTACTTGCTGTGCTTTGGTTCATAGTACACAGCAGTGTCAGCATGTTCAGCATGGATTTCTTTTAGATGAAACTAAAATGCCATGCACTTGGAAAGGCCACCTCATGCATCCCAAACACAGCCCATGAGGAATAGTCCCAAAAAGGAAAAAAAGAAGTAGAAACAGGTATACAAACAAACCCTGTGTGTTGTGTAGGTCTTAGATTCTTGCAGCCAAGTGTAAATCTACAGAGCTCTTCGGCGTTCTGTTTGCTTATGTAGACATAGCTGCAGTTTCTGTAGATTGCTGTTGGGGATTTACATGGCAGCAAAAGCATATCACTCAAAAGAACAGATCCTGTGGAATATTACAATTTACAGTGATGATGTTGTGATACGAGGGGGAAAAAACACAGCACAAGCCAACACTTTTTTGAAGAATACTAAAGCTATAGGTAGCAGCCAACAGACTGTAGTGGTAATACTGTGTGACCTTAATAGCACTGCTTGTTCACAGTGGTAGTAATGTTTCTACTGTCCCCAAAACCTCTATAATTTTGAGTTGGCATATTAATGGCTTCTGAATCTTTGTACATGCACACATTTTTCTTATATTTTTTTAGTTTCTCTCTGTGAAAGGGTGAGTTAATGTTTCCTTTAATGTAAGACAAATGAAAATAAATTGTTGGTCAAGATATTTTTTCTAGCTATTAAAATTAAAATTAAGATATGTGTATCTATGTGACACAGAAATGTGTACAACTTTGTGTAGGCAGAAAGGAGATGTGCATTCTCCCCATTCTTCTTTGAAGAAGGACTTTCTAGAGAAAGCCAAGTACCTTAAAGGACTTTATTGAAGAAATAGAAGTAAATGTGAACATATCTATTGGCTTTGCCAGGTTCTGGATTATGCCCCACTGGGCATGAAACAAAACAACAAGAAACAGAATAGCTTCAATTATAAGGAAAAATCAGGCTTTTGTAATAAGATTACCTGTATGCTGCAGAATTCATGGTGGAATCTTGGATTATGTTCAATTCTTGTGCTGCTCTTAAAGGAGACAGGCAGTTTATTCTGATCCTCTGAGGAAGTTAAGGACATGGTGGGTAAAATATCACCCATAAATGAGAAAAATGGTGACTGTAAACTTTAACAAAGGACATCTCTCTTCAATACTGACAATACAAACCTTGGAATATTTGTGATAGCAAATACACTGCAGACAACAGGAGTTTTTATGCTCAGTCACTTCGTTACTTTGTCTTATTGTGTGGCAACAAGGTTTGCATTGTGAGAAAAATACATATGCATTTATCTGAGTAAAATCTTGCTGGCCTTGTTGAAGGCCATTCTTGTTGACTTCGGCAGGAGGAGGGTTTGAAGCAAAATTTCTTCTAATAAATACTGGTTTGGTAATAGAGAAATAAAATTAGCTGATCTAGTAGGAAAAAGGGCTGCCCCATTTCAGAAACATATTGTACTACAGTGGCTTTTATTTTTCATATTTAATTTTTTAACTGTACTTGAGAGTGTCACAGACTTCAAAGTTTTTCTGCTTCATTGGAGCCAAGCTTTAGTCACAAATTGTGGGTACTAGTTAAGTGAAGTGCATGGTCCATTGTACTATTGCATGAGGTGGCCTGCCCGTGTATGATGCTGAAGCACTTTCAGTTTACCACGCACTTGAAATAGCACAACTAAGAGCACTATTGTGTGACTGTTGATCATCTCTTTCTGCCCCTGGCAAAGTTACTATGCTGTCTAATCTTGTTGGGAATAGGTATAGGTACCACATGATTATCCCATAATTTCTGCTGGAGTGAGATGTTTAAAAGATTCCCTGTCAAATAAAGTCAACAAGGTTAATGACAACCAGCATATGAAGCAGAAGCACTGAGGATTGAACTAGTCTGTTTCTGTCCTCTAGGAATGGTTGGTAACTACTACAAAGACCAAGTTAACTGCACGGAGCAGGAGCTGGTGAATTATATATATGCTGATATATATTGTCACACATAAGATGGGGGGAAAAATTACTAAAGAAGAAGACAGATCCTCTGTGAATGTAAGTGAATGTATGATGGCTTAAGTACTGTGAAATCATGTGAGAACATACAGACTCATCAGGAACAACATTCGCTATCAGGCAGTGGTCATCACTGTTAAGAATCATTTGGCCTAGCCTTTGGGGGATGGGTAATTTACGACAACTTGCTGACTAGTCTAGGTCTGCTGTAGTGGGGTATTACATTCTGCGTATTCTGAACCTTGCAAACCCCACCCTGGCTCCTACTGGGGCACTTTAAATACATGGTACATGAAGAGTAAAACAAATCCCAAAACAATTCCACAAACACCACCACCACAAATCAGGACGATATGTTTAATAAGTTGTTTGAGCAAAGTGATGTGGTCGTTGCTGACACTGGAGTGGTATCTCTCATTCACAGAGTACAAACGATTTGCACTTAGATTTTACTACAGCTGTCTACTTCTGCTTCCAGAGGCACATCCTTACTAAACAAAGGTCATAGAAAGGGAGGCAGTGTTATTTTTTTTTTTTACTCTTTGAACCTCATTGGTGTTTTTAAAGAACTGAAAGAATTGTGCTAGTTTTTTGTTTGCATTTTTTTTCCCCTACTGTAGTCATTAGGGCAAACTTCTTGGCTCAAGTTAAATAAAACATTCAGTTGTTATCTTTGGCAGATGGATTTTCTTGATGGTGGACTGAATTTGAGGCCCTGTACTCAGAGTTCAGAGGTCATGTGTGAATTTGTTATGCTTCCTGGTTAACTTAACAAAATAAATGAATCTGATTAAATTCTCATGAAGTGTTTATTTTTTAGTGTTTCTATAATATAAAATAAATTATAATTTATGAGGCGTAATTGAAGAAAAGTCTAGAGGAAGTTGTGTGTAAGATTAGGGGATTATTAAATCAACTTTATTGTGTTTTCAAAATTCAAAAATGTTTTACAGCTACAATAAATTGTTTGAGAGTGCTATCAGCCTATAAATTTCAATAATTTAATAAACATTCTGCCTTAAAGTGGGGCTTGTGGCCAAATCCCAGAGCTGTTTGTGCACAGAGTATCATAATAGTAATGTAATGGTTTTTGTTTACCTGGATAATGGAAGAGTGGTCTGTTCTTATGCATAACACGTGGTGATTGGTCATTAATTTTAATGAACTGCATCTAAGAACTCGCAGGAGTCAGGAGGATAGCTGACATCCCCCTCCTCTTTCCCCATCTGTTGCAGGCTGTTAGATACTGCTGTTGAATATAAGGAGGGAGCATCACTTATTACCTCTGTCAACACATGTTGACCTTTTAGGCTCTTGGCAAAGTGACTGCAGTGTCAATATACATCTTAATGGGAGACTGAATGTAGTTATTCGTCTCTCAGTGCTTGCCCAGAAGGAAACAAATAAGAAAAATGTGATTTTATTTCACTTGAAGGGGGAGGAGACTGAATAGAATGGCAAAGCAGCTGCTGAAATTGTTCTAGGTGTGTTCCTTAATACTTTCATCTTTTTTTTATTTTTTCATAAATACAATTTAGAGTGAGAGCTGTTTTTCATCATATGGGGAATCAGTGTCATCGATTATCTGGGTATTTTTTTTGCACATGGCCTTGGTAAACTGTATCCTGCCAGTAGAGTGTAATGTAGTGGAAGATCTAAGAGGTCTTCTCCATCAGTAGTTGTTCTGCACTGGAAAGTGGGAGTGGTGGTGTGAGAGAGAACCAGTGCAACACCCTTTCTGGATCTCAATAAGAAAGGCCCAGCAGCAAACAGCTTAATAAGATAACTGCCTTAAGAAGAAGAAGAATATAGAAACCCAGAAAATCTTATATCCCTTCAGTTACTGGGCACCCTGCCTTCATGCAGCATCAGTTGGAGCCCAGATAGATTTTCACACAGCATACTGTGCAGAGCAGATCCTGTCCATGGAAATAAACTCTCCTTTTTGGTCATATGATTTCCTCACAAAAAACCAGCTTTATCCTTAAAGGAGGTTCTCATGAGAACTTCTTGCTGCACTTCTTGATAAAGGCAAGGCCATGCAGGTGCTGCAATCAACAGTGCCCAGCGGGAGCTGCCTACAGGCTTCTCTCTTGCAAAGTGCTGGCTGAATTTATCCTGCAGCCAAGGAATTTGTGCCGTGCAGCACAGACCTGAAGGTCACACAGTATGTGTAGCACAGCACAGCACACTGCAGCGCAGTCCTGCACCTACTTATGTTGACTGTTATGTGCATCACCAGTTCCTAAACATGCAAATTCTCCCTGTCAGAATCAATAGAGTAGCTCTCCAACAATGGAATAACTTTGAGCGCAGAGCTGTATGTAGTGTGATATCTGCATTTGTTGATAATACAGCACCTAGAAATCATTATTTACTTCTGCTATTCATTTATGTTCTATATTTAAACAATAAATTGTTTTTTCTGGAGATCTAAATAAATGAATTTAAAATATAAAGAAGTCCCTCATAATTTCCTCTACTTCTCCCATGCTAAAAAAACCCCAACAGATAAAATGGATGAGATTTAATCCAATTTGCAGTGACTTAATCTAGGGAAGGATTGTACAATAGCTGTTAGTCTATATACAATGTTTGCATCTTATACAAACATAATTTCAGAACCTCTTCAAAGGATATGCATGTCTTCTTTCATTTATCTATTTATTGCAAAGGGAGAATACATTTTCTTCCAGATTATGCTCATCTGTTGTGAAAGGAGTCCTCACTTACCAGTGGAATTGACAAAGACCATGTATCAGGTTATGGTTTCTACATTTGAAGTAATTTCATTCTGTGACTATATAAATATATATATGTGCACACACTTCAGCTACATTTTGACTTAATGAAGAGCTTAATAAAAATCAGCATTCATAGCTCCTGTGTAGTCAGATAAATTAGTTAATGCACAAACTGAGCTCTTATGTATTATGCAAAAGATTAGTTTTAACATTTGCATAATGTGCTACAAATGACCTACTGTTTCAAGCAGTAGAAGCTCTGTTAAAAGCGGGTTGAAAGCTGAAGTGACGTCAATAAAGTAATTACTCCTAGCCTGGCACATTGCATTCATTGTCAAAAGTTCAAGGCCCCATATAGCACTGACAGAACAGTTGAAAGACATTGAAGGTGGGTTAAAGCAAAAATAATGCAACAGGAGTCAGCAGGAAGAGCAGAGAATGATCAGGGTGATTTCCATAGTGGGAATCGTTAGCTCTTCAGTGTCTGATCCAAAATCCCATTAAACTGAAAAGCAGTCATTATGTTTTCTTAAAGAGTATTAGTCTGGACCACAAACTGCAGATCTGAGGTATGAGATTGTACCAATACAGAACTGACTACTTTATGAACTAAACCTTAGATCAGTGTGATTTCTGAGGATGAGGGGGGAAGTAGCCTTTCCTTACAAATCTGGAAACAATTATAGTATTCTCTATGTGAGAAACAGCAAGTGTCTGAATTTGCATCATGAATTCGATCATATCTGAGGGTGGCACAGGGAGTGGATTGGAAACGCGTGATCTCCAGTCAGTCCTTGGTTTGGTTCATTGCGTGGTCAGAGACCTTACTGTTTCCTCGGGTTTCATGTAGGAAAAACTCCC
The DNA here is from genome assembly GCA_023375905.1 of Nycticorax nycticorax. Classification (NCBI taxonomy): domain Eukaryota; kingdom Metazoa; phylum Chordata; class Aves; order Pelecaniformes; family Ardeidae; genus Nycticorax; species Nycticorax nycticorax. Next base: position 1,205,028 of record JAKFQP010000123.1, read on the forward strand.
ATGAAAACACCATCACAAAATGTTGGCTTGCTATGGCAAACAGCTTACAAGAACAATAGGTCCATGGTACTAATGCTATTCAATATGGATTGTCTGAGTCAGCATTACTCATAAAACGTTATTCTCTAGCTGTCTGCTGCTAGGCAGGCTGTACTGAAGGCATTTCAGTCCCTCCACAGTCCTGGGGGCCAAACAACCTCTTTAACTGTTGCTATTAAAGAACCTTCTTAACTCTCTCTCAAACAAAGGATTAAATGAACATGTTAGAATAGTTAAGTCTGGATTGACTGAGGCAGGTGAACAGAGTAATTAAAGGCAATCTCTACCACCTCTGATTGTATAATGGGCTTCTCTCTGCCTTGTGTTGGAAGAAGCACAAAGATATCTTGTGCTGTATGTTGGGCAGCCATACAGACACCTAAATTCATTTAATTTAATTTTAATCTAATTTTGAAGGGGATGCTTAGCAAAATTTGAGAAGAAATCAATCAATACATGAGGTATTATCAATTTACTTATTTTGTTCTTATTGAAGAAAAAAAAGCCTGAAACAGCCACTTCTTTGTACATTGGGGGCAAGAAGAGTTTGTAATCTAAATAATTTTTGACAGAGACCCTCTTAAATTATGTTTCTCTTGGGGTAGAATAAGGTCTAATTCACTCCTGTAATATACAAACGCGAGCTGCAGAAGCTGAAATTCCGCATTGCCAATTCTTGCAGCTTCTTGGTATGGGCCTTGTAATGTCTGATGGTTCCAGTGAAGCCCTGGGCCCCAAAGCTGTGTCAAAATGTTAGCAAAAGAAATTATTAGGTGTTCAGGTTACAGAAAAGTAGCTTTAAAAAATGGATATATTTGAAGAACTGAAAAAAGGACTAACCCATTTTTGGGGAAGAGAGAAAGGTTGGCCAGCAGCAGGGATGGGGGCATTACAGCACCCACAGGGAACGGCTGCCTTGGGGTGTACATAGTACGGCAGCCTCTGCCGCGTGGGACGCTGAGTCCTGTCCCATTGCCCTCACCATCACTCACACTGTGCCATGCACTTCCCCTGCTGACCAGCTCTGTTCAGGAAGCGCTGAACTCTTTAGGGACTGTTCCTCCTCCAGAATGGGAGCTGCACCCCTGTATCACCAGCTGGGGATGGTGAATGTTTTAATCTGTTCAGTCCATCCAATGTTAGCCCTTCTTCTTACTCTGACTTTTGCTGTTCTTCTGATTCCTTACATACTGCTGCTCAAATGTTTGACTTCTGAATAAAACCCCCTGTGCTGCTCAGGAACAAATGGGACAGTGAAAACCCCTTCCTTTCCACACCATGCACAGGCATAGCAGATGGAGTAAATGGACCGGCTGGTTTCAGTGCTGAGCTACCTGTGTCTCACTCCAGCCGCTCTGTCAGGAGGAAGACCACTTGCTTGAATGTTCAGCTAAAACCTCTTTTGAGAGAAAAAAACCAAGAAATTCAAAATCATGTATTTCATCCAAAATTTATGTAATTTCGGTGTTTTGGTGATCATGGGGGATGTAAGAAAGTAAGCAGGGCATCTAATTATGGTAGCTGTTTTCAGAGATTTGGTAACAGCCACGGGCACAGTGGATTGAAGTCAGGTCATTTTTATCAATCAGATGGAGTCTCACTGTTTCACTAGGAAGCAGTGTTTGCAGCTATCTTTATGACAGCCAGTGTTCTGTCTTAATTAGTAATATTATTGCTACTTCACCTAAAATAGCTGAAGGGTTCTCCTGGGATCTATTCTTGGATACAATTTTGTTTAATCTTATTATTAATGGTAATAATTTTTTTCTTGCTTGGATTATCATCTGTATGCCAATGATTCTATTATTTAAACAAATAATTATTACACATTACAATTCCATTTACTGCATGACAATAACAAATCATAGTTACAGCTTATTCAAAGTAAATTAGTTCTGAAACACTAATAAAATTAATTGCAAGATGTTTGATTGGAAACGAGAGCCGGTTAAAATAGGAGCTCTTTATCATGGTCTTTGATAGTGCATTACTTACTGGAATAAACCTACCAATCTTAAATATCTTGGTGCTTGTTAGCAAACAAAGAGTAATTGAAACTTGGTTGCTAAGAGACATTATTTCTCATTGTTGACAATCACGATTTTCTTTGATTGCTGCTTCTATTGTTGTTCATTACACAAGCTAAATGTTTTCATATAACACTGTGAAAACATGCTTTGGATTCCAATTGTTCTATGTGATACCATTGGGTCTGTTTAAAAAGTTTTCAGTCAGGATGGCATGCCCGTGGAAGAGTGGTGGTGTGGGATTTTCTGTTGTCGATGTACATTTTTGGAATGCCAAAGAGACATGAATGGAAGCTGTAATTGCAGTCCAAGGTTTGTAATGCTAGTGTTCTCTCATATACTGCAGGAGGAAAAAATTGTAGCAATTCTTCGTTTGATGTCAGAACGTCTTAGCACCACCAGATAAATTTTTCAGATGCTAACACTGGCTTTTGAGGAAGCAATTTTAGTCGTCTGAAAAGGGGCTTTATTTTTAAAGCTGTAACACTCGATATTCTTTGTAAGCTAAGCCCCACAAAAGTGCCTTTGTTTCACCCCAAACCATTAATCAAAGTCCATAAAAAATGTAGCCACCTCTGGAAAGTTATTCTTTGGCAACTAGAAAAAGTCAAAGCTCTTTGATTGCTGATGCAAGCAACCATCTATCATTTTTTCCCAAGAAATTCTGTTTGATCAGATCATGTAGCTGGCAGATTCTGTTCCAAAATATTTTGTGATTAATGCAAGGGATGAAAAATTAATGGCAAAACCCCCACCCATATTAGTTGACTATTTTGACCATTAAATATGGAACTTTTGTTTTAGGTCAAAACTCTGGTCTGTGGAAATACTGAAAACATTTAAAGGGGAAAAATTTAAGAAACAATTTATAAGTTTTCATTTTTTAAAGTTTAATTTGTTTAAGTTTAAATTTATAAATTGTCTCTTAAATTAAATGAAATGCAATATATGCATATTCTTATTCTGGCAGAAAATATTAGGAAAAGATGGAAGCATATGGAATAAAGACTTGTACTATGAACTAGAAGGATCGGTCTTCAGTAGATGCATGATTTTCTTTGCAGGGAGCTATGCCATATCCCTTTTCTCTGGACTGCTGAGGACCCTTCAGCTTCTTCAGGATGTCTGAGTGTTGCTTACATCTCTAAGAGCAAAGAGTCCACAAATGCAGTAAGTACACACTGCAGCAATTTACATGACAGGATTGGTTTACATAGCAACTTACAGTGTACATTTTCAGCCTGGGAATGTATGCTTTGGAGAGATGCCAGTAGTGGTTCAAGGGGGAAAGTGGTATGACCAATTTTGGTTTTGACTATAGGCTTTTTTTCAGGGTGGGAGTTATACCCCTGTGAGTCTGTGAAGTACCTTGAAAAATGAAGTCAGAGCTTGCCTGGTGCTACAGAGCACAGCTGCTATACACATCAGTCCTTGTGATGTAAACAGAACACACATCTTAAGAGAGCGGTTTCCATCAGAAGAAGAAATGGAATTTGTGTATATATGTGTGTGTGTGCACACAGACATGTTCATGATTGTTGGTTTCATGTGACGACCCGGTGTGGTGAAAAAAGTTAAGTCAGTTTTTAGTCCTCTACAGACAGAGTTCCCATGCTTTGAGGTCCAACTCTTTCACATTATTTCTGTGTTTTGAGATATTTTTTCACTTGAATTGAATGGTCTGAAAAGCCGTTTCTTTTCATTCATTTAGAGAGGGATAGCTTCTACTTCTTGAAACTGCTGGGAAGTGAGGTTTGTATTTAACATGTTGGTAGAAGAGGAATGTTGTGAAAGGGCAGCTGATCTTTCAATTTTCCTCTGAAAGGGAAGTAACCTTTGCAATGTATTGCAAGAAGGATACGCTTTGTGTGTCTCCATGTGTAGTAAATACATGCTGATGCTGATACAATCTGTTTTCCTAATGAGTGTTTTGCTTTTGTATATCATTTGTCTTAGTATTCTTTTGTTTCTTTGTATTAAGTTCCTATTAATTGGCTTTCTGTTTAGGTACTGTGACTAATTCTTGGTTTCTAGTTTCTAATTTGATTACTTAATTAATGGTTTCCAGAGTTCCAGTTTGAGAGAATGATGACAGTTTTGTAAATGTAACATAGCTACCACTGGTTTTGAGTACTGCAGGAAAGGACTGAATGTCAGTCAAGTTCCTAGTGAAACATTTTAAGAGCGTGGGGATAAAATCATAGAAACCTGTAGCTGGGAAGCACAGAAATCAAACTTCATGCAGCAGTCAAGGCAAAATTTTAATGGGTTCAGACACCTTTTATGTGATCTGAATGAGTTTATTACATATTTAAGGGGAGTTTCTCTAATGGAGTCAGCCAGACTAGATCTCTCTTGAGAATCTCTCAAGTTTTCAACCCAATTCTTCATGCACTGAATGACTTTGCACCATACAGGAACCAAGCTATAAATTCTGCAATCTGTTATCTGGGTGGAATTCTAGACTGTGTGGCTCCCTAGTCTTTTGGGACTTTATTCATTCAAGAAGAAAAAGTGTATACATAAAATTTAGTAACCTAGGAACAATGAGAAAGGACTGTCTGTGTATAGAAAGCAGATTAGGCTGGGGTTGGTGACTTTATGACATCTATTCTAATGTTTTATTTAAAAGGAAAAATGCCACAGGTTTAGTGCTTTGGAAAATACTACTATGTAAAGCCTGTGCTGTATGATGAACACAATAGGGGAACTGCAGTGACAGCAGAGATTTAAATTTCTTTAAATGTTCACTCTTACACCATAACATTTCCTGTGTTATATCATCTTCATAAACATTGCTGGAGCCTCGCAATAGGACATCCACGCTGGGAGATGTTTGTCACTGGTGCATGTGGACTGCCTTCCAGCCAGGGACTCAGTTATAAATGTGCAGAAGGAAGCCAGTTTGGACAAAAAGGGAGAAAGTCTTGAGACAGCCTCAATAAAATCATCATCTCCTGCATACATAAGCTTCAGCTAGGTACTAAGTACCACTGAGCCAAATAAAAGAACACAGACATTGGTATGCTGCATCTATACTGCAAGTATAGTTATAAAACAAGATCCAGAACAGATGTGATATAATAGGAGAGGTCAGTGTAAAGAGAAGAGGACAGAGCACTTTTTATCAAGCTGTGCCACATGTTTTGTGGAAGCTGGTATCTACACAAAGACCTGATGTACCTAACATCTCTCTGTGTGTCCAGGTGTTGGTTCTCCACATGCGGTAATAATCAGTGAATGAATGGGTGCAACTGTCAATGCAGGTAACTGCTTTGTTTGTGTTCATAGTCACATTTTAATATCTGTGAGATCAGTACTGATCCTTGAATTCTCAGTTTACTTCAGAAATGTTTCCGTTAAGATCAGTGAGTGTATTGGTGCAATACAAGGGAAAGGGATCTGATGTCGTATCAGTTGAGAAGTGTCTGTGACAATTCACTTGCTCATGAAAAAAGGCCAAGGACACTCAAAGCTGCTACTGGTACCTGAAACAAGTAAGAGATGGGTTTCAGTCTTTTACCGGAAGTAAAAGGAAGGTTTTTAAGGTCTACATCCTCATCTACTTATGATGCTGTACATGATAGTATCTGTGAGCGCTGGATTACGTTTACTGCACTTTACTACTCATTCCACATCCACTCCTGTAATTTCATTACACTCTTCTGGGCATGATGATAGGACATGTCTGAACTCTCTCTCCCTCCCATGGCTATGTGCAATGGCCTCTCCATTCTGGTTTGAAAAGAGATCTAATCCTCCACCAAGCCTCATTAAAAAGAAAAATCCCAGACCTCTTAAAAAAACCCTGTCAGCATCTTAAGTTTAGGGCTGGTACAGGCCATGGTTTAGAGTAGCTTGAAAATCTCACAATATTTATGTGCATTTTGTTCTGTGTATGCACACAACACAAGCCATTCTGTGTCAAGAAAATGAGATGTTAGAGTGCTATGAAAAATGAGATGATGTTCTGCTACAGACCTTTACACCTCTGTGTTCTGAGTGCAAAGTAGATTTAGTGTGTTACCAGCTCAGACTGGTAATGGTTTATTCCTGCATTATAATAATGTAACCAACTATGAAAAGCAGAAGGTAAAAAAATTTGTGGTGTTGCCAATTCTTGTGATGTAATTGTGAGTTTCATGTTATTTTTTAGTTCTTATAATGCCAAAAGTGAGAAACAACTTTTATTTGGGAAAACTTTTTAAACCTTATTATTGTAGAAAGATGCTTGAACACAGATGCTAGAAACAGTCATGAAGTCTATGTTCAGATCTCTTTCAACCTGCATACAATATAACATTTTTGAACTATATGATTAATTTAGGATTAACAATTGGTTCAAAGGATAAAGTGATTCTTTGGATTTTTTTTTATGATGGATATTTGTAGTGCATAAAATATGAGCCTGAGGCAATTAAAAGCAAGTCATCGAATGATATTCCTACTGCTCCCTTATACACGTTTTTATTTTAATTTGTCTCTGTTTCTACCACCTTTCTGTACCTGGCATAGTTCCATACTCAGTGTTTGTTTCAGATCACTCAGTTGGGCTCCAGTCAGGCCTGAAAATCCTTCTGCATATGTTTAAAGTTAAGGCATATGCACATGTATTTAGTTACCAGGTGTGGAGATACTACTTAGTGTGAGCAGAGTACAGGAGCTGTATTTTATCTATCAGTTATGTTCCAAAATGTCTTATACATCTGACATAAATTAGTCATTCAAATTGTGGAAGTCAGAACCTCCCAACCCCTCAAACACAAATTTTGGGGGAGTCAGAAACTATGGTATATACAATATCCTATTTGCAGTGCTTTGCGCTTCCAGAGTTTCAACGTTCACATAAATCTTTTTTGGATACTGCTTATGTTTTGGGTTTCAGGTTTTTTTAATGTGGCTGTAACTTTTCATTTGCACCACATGCTTTTCCAGGGGAATATAATTGATCTATTCCCCTTTGCAATGTTCTTTATTTTATATTCACTTCAGCTGCCTGCCTTTCTTCCTCCACTCTAATAAATTCTTTATTCCAGAATTATTTTCTCAGAAGCTTCCTGATTTATTGTTTCTGTTTTAAGGAAATGCATAAAATGATAATTGGTGCAGGCATTACTGCTTTCAGTTTACAATGTTACTATCTAACTAGAACAACCTTCATTTTACTGATAAATGTGAGTTAAATCTGAAATTCAGAATAAACGAGTCATTATATTTTTGTTTGAGAAAAAGATTTCTAAATGCCCCGCACTGTAGTTTGTCAAGGGAGATTGTGAATTTTTAGTAGCCAGTGCTTTTACCCGCAGTGAATAAATGCCTCAGGGTAAGAGGTCAAGGACAAAGACCTCCCCCAGCTGTCAATATTCAGGCAATTGATCTTCTTGTTTTATTTAATCTCACCAGCCACTTCCCTTCCTTTCCTCTCCCTTCCCTCCTGCTTCTTTCCCCTTCCCCCCAGTCTACTTAGGGAAACTAAATGTCCCTGCTGCCAGCAGAGCTTAGTGTAAGTGTAATATTACATGAATCAAAGGCCCTTTAGGCCATGATATAGACTGGTAATTTATTACTGAAGAACAGAGGCTTTTTTGAAATTTCCTTTAGTTCAGGCAGATCACTATGAATTAACTAGGCAAGAGGGCAGCAGGTGCTCTCATTAAATTTACAGTCACTGGCAGCAGACAGGGAAGTATTTAAAAAAGAATATGCAGCTGTGCTGACACATGTAATCGCAACCATCCACAGACACACAAGATGTGGGGGGGTAGCCACAGACTTTCGGTCACTGTGCTAAAGCCATGCTGGCACACAAGCCCGTGTGTGCCACCATGATGCACGTTGTGCTTGTGATTAGGTGCCTAAAACCTAATTGCTTGGACAAGACCTTCAAATGTTGTGTGAGAAACGAATGAGCTACTTGCAGGGCTGGGCTTAGTTGAACCTCCCAGTTGAAGTGACCTTGAACTTCAGAAAAGTTCATAGCCTCATTGCAGCTTTGTGGTTTTGGCATTTCTCCATTTACCATTTTGCGAGTCTGTGAAATAACGGCTGCAAGAAATCTCTCCTTGATCTATGTTCTTGGTTCAGTTTCTTCAGCCATCAGATAGTGTTTGGTGTAAAACTGGTATTTGAAACTAATGAAATTACATTTTCTGCAGAACCAAACCTGTATTTTCCTTAAAGTCAAGGAAATTCCAGGCAAAGCTGCTTCCATCTCAATAGTAATATCTTCTCAGTTTACCTTTCTAATTGTTCATTACAAAAAGTAGTATGGAAATGCTTATTACCCTGAACATTCCTTGGAGAAACGTTTACAAAATAAACTCTTGGCATTGATCCAAACCTCATTTAAGTCAAGACTTCCACTGACTTCAGTGAGGTTTACATCTGGCCTTTAAAACCTAGTTTTAGCATTAGATGTCTGCTCTTTGTTTTCATTAATTTTCATGGAAGTTGCACACACGTATCTAAAGGCAAGGCATTGACCAGGGTCTTATGCTGTGTTATCTAAGTTGAATTAATCCTTAAGTGTAAATATACTCAAGAGTCTGTGCTGTACATTCAAAATATGTTGTACCTTATCTACTGCTATGCAGTATACAGTGTTTGTATACCACACGCTGTTACAAAATTATGTCTATATTTTTCCTAAGTTTCTTTTCAAAATATTTTAACAAAATAACCTGAAAAAAGTCATTTGGTTGATTGGAGAAAATTTGAATTTTGCAATTCACCATGTGTAACTATAAAGGAATGTATTTTTTTTCATTTATGGGCATTTTGAGTTTTGAATTAACATTCTAGCTTTTTTTTCTTTATTTTTAATATTTTTTTAGTTTTGGAAAGCATAAATCAAACAGCAAAGTATAGATTCAAGTTTTTAATTCCCTTTAATCTTAAAAAAAAGATAATTCATATTGCATTTTTCAGTATGCCTGACCCTTAAAGTAAATAAAGGACAACATTGCCCCAGTTCCTTAATATTCTATGTATAAACTTCCTTTCAGGATTACAAATCACAAAAGACATATATGACAATATAGTAATCTATACAAGGTTTAAAGAAGATGTTTCCTCTCTCTTGTTTTCTATTTACAGTTTCCCTGGGTTTGTAAAATGTTCTGATGCTACAGAGCTATGAGCAAAGTACGCTGCTTTTAATAGAGCCATTTATCTGCTTTTGAGAAGATTAGCATGCAATCCCTAGAGACATTTCTCAGCTAATAAGAATAAAATGAATGTTACTTGAGCACCTGTAATCACATTACTTTTTATTCCCTAAACCCTTGACAGACTCCAAAGTCTTGTAGTTTCCTAGGTGGGTGTTTTAGTAGTGTTAGTGCTGGGATTCTCCCTCTCTCTTCTCTCACATTTTCCCCATTCACCATCCGTTGTTACCTGAGAGAAAAGCAGAACCAACAAACCAAACAGAAATCACAGCCCAGTCTGCAGTGCTGGTGGAACAAGGCCAAAGCATTTTATGTTTTGTTGACGTAGCCTGCTACTGCAGACTGAATTGTTCCCAGACAATTGTCACAGCAAGACTGAAGTATCTAGGGAAAAAATTAAAGAGGTTAATTTAAGGAAAGAAAAAAAGGGTGTGTATGGTAAAGTCTCTTACAGTTCAGATGAAAAGCAATGTGTAAAATTAATTCTGTGCAATGTAGCTTGGTTTTCAAGGAATTATAGTGGGCTCTGATTTAGTCTGGTGTCTTCAGGCAGAATTAAGTAGTTTTAACTGAAAATAAATTAAATAGATATTCTGAGCTTGTTATATGTATATTTACAAATTAAATGGGCCTTCACCATCTAGCTCTGATTAATTTTTCTGTTTTCTCCACAGGGTGAGGTTCCATTTTGTCTCATCATACTAAAATGACCTAGTTGCAATATGTGTATCCATTTCCCAGACTGGGAAACAGAAGTTATATTTTGCACAAAATTCATGGGTTCTTCAAGTTGGAAGCCTATTTAGGTGACTGATAGGTTTATTCTTGGCCCTCCAAAAATGAATTAATCTAATTCATTGTCTGTATCTTTAATGATTATTATTGCCAATAAATTTGCTAGACTACTAGGAAAAAAGCCAATGGAACAGAGCCAGAATACTGTTAGAAAAAAAAAAACAAACCAGCAAGGCCTAACTGTTGGTTAAAAAGTTAGTGTATAACCAGATAAGATGTTCATGTCAGGATGTCTTTTCATGGATTTCTGATCAGATGTGATGCCAACTTGATACCAAATCTTCTATTCTCATCTCACTCTCTGTAATCTGCCAGCATGAGATCCCTAGTACTTGTGCTGACACTGTCTTCACAATGTCAATCACACTCCCATCTCATGTGAAACTAATCAGAAATATTCAGCCAAAAAGGACTTCTCCAGCCGCCTCTGCATTCCGTGAGGATAGCCTGTCATGGGCTGTTTAGAACAAAGAGAAAAGGGTTGCTTGCTAGGAGTGGATCTTATCAGCACCTTTGAATTTAGTGTAGGCAAAATCCAGAGATCGACTTTGTCTCCCTATAAAGGAAGAAAAGTTACATGGAAATGCCTCACATGACCTGAAAATGATAGTGTAAAGCAGGAATTAACAAATCCTACACAGTGGCACAAGATGCCAGAATCAATCATCTTAATAACAAAAATTTTTAGCAATCTGTTCGATTTCTGCATTTTAGGTGTGCTTTAAAACTCCATTTTTATATGAGGTGACTAGATCAAAAAGCTGATGAAAGTGTTGGTAATTTGTCATCTGTTTTTTCCTTCTTAAAATTAAAGCCTTTTTTAAAATTTAAGATGTATTCTGTCAAGTGAACAGTAGTCAGAGCATATTACCAGCAATGAGCTTATTTCCATAACAATGGACTCATTATGTTACTGGCTGTTGAAAATGGATGAGGCCGCACTCATGCCAAAAGCCAAAGAGGTCTTACAGTGAGGGCCCTTTTGCTGGAAGCTGCAGAAAACCTTTGTTTGGTGTTTTGGAGTGTCTTTAAGGAAAAGAAAATATTTTCTTCTTTTTTCTTAACCATTTTTTGCTAATTTGAATTCATTCTCTTGTACTCTGGGTACTGCAAGGTAATGCAAAACAAAGAGAAATGGCATTTAAAAACCTTGTCTGGTCTTCATTAGGATTGGAATAATACTAGTTCTTGAAAACACATGCTTGGTCCTAGAATGTCTTTTAATGATTTCATTAATAAATAGTAGTCTATGTACATCAAAATATTTCAACCTGTTAATACCTCTTGAATGTTTATTTTATGCAAATTAATTGGAGATTAAATATATTGTATCCTTGATGAGTCACCTGTGGATTTGAAAATCTAAACCAAGCATCTTTCCAATTTTATACAGGACAAACATTATCGAAATCTGGCATATTTTTTTTGCTGCTGTTAGCTGAAGTTCCACAGCAGAAAAAAACCCAGTATGTTGCCAACAACCTGTACTCTTCAGAGTGTCCAGAAATTTTAGTTTCCTGATGCTGAGACTCCTCTATAATAGCAACAAAAGCCATTGGCCATAAATCTTAACTGATTACCATCAAATGCAAATATCTGCTCTCAACAACACATTGTTACATGTCTGCTTAAACAGAACGTTTACCTTTGCACACTTTATGTAAGATACATGGCATTCAATGCACCCTTACTGCAGAAGAGCTCATAATCTCAGCACATTTGTATCCAAAGGAATATCTAGTTTACCATGAGTTCAGTTAGTTTGTTAACAGATATCACGGAGATATTAATTTTCAGTAATAAGCTCTTCAGGTGCTTAATGTAGAAATGACCAGAGTTTTATTTGTCATAGACACAAATTCTTTCCAGAGGGCCATATCCTTTCCATTATATTTGTCATACAGATGGTCTAATTAAAATTTCTTTTAAGAGTATCTTTTGGCATGTTCTTTTTTTACTTTTTTCTCTCCCTGTAAATGAATATCATGCTTTCAACTCTCATTTTTAGTGTTTTTCTGAGGAAAATAAAATGGAATAGATACACCATTAACAAGGTGCAATGGAACGCAACCAAGAGTATGAAGGACCAGATGCTCTCACGTCAGTCTGTATCTAGAATGAGTGCACTGGCATACACCTTCATGCTCCTTTGATCAATGGCTTCTTAATGCTGTGCCACCTGATTGACTCTAATGGGGTTCTGCTCCACTAAGCAGAAGTTATGGTGCAACTTCTTCATTTTAACCATTGTTGTGTTGCACACACCACCTCTGTCTACCTTATTTCTTGCTGTCTATTGTATCTAACTTTTCTTGTCACATTAGTCATTCAGAACAAGTGCATCAATTTGTTTACCCCATTTGGATTTTCACAGTATTTTCTTAGATCTGTAATTTTTTCCCAGCTCCCCTAACAAGAATGTTAAAATTAGGGGACAAAGTGAAAGTAAAAATCATTGTGGTTTAATGAACTTTTTTAAGTCAAATAATTAAAAACTATATCTTGTTATCATTTTAATTCCAATTATAAACAAAAAAAAGTGTATTTAATACACTTTTAAAAGTAAGCATAATTTAAAGGTGTAAGAGGACCGAGCACATTAATTACATAGTATTTATGTATCAATTTAAATACAGAAGAGTCCCAAAGCATTTTTTTCCAGTTGTGCTGGGATCCTTCACTCTCACAGTCTCTGAAATGCAACATGGAAACCCTTTCATGGCACCAGGACAATGTCAACAAGAAAATGCCGTCTTAACTTTCCCAGTTGAAACTCAAGGCAGGAATTTAGGCTCCATCCAGGAACCTAAGAATAGTCCTATTCTTGCATTCAGGTGAGTAAGTTATATTACAGATTAAGAGTGTAAGAATTGTAGGATCCAGTGGATTGAAATGGTGATATTTACCATATATAGAAGGGGGTGGGCAATGGGGAAAGACAGAGATGGAGCCTTACCTTGAAGCATATACCAGCAATTTAAAAACATGTTTCATCACTGTGTGATCAATGTGAGACAGCACCATGATGGTTAAGGAACTAGAACTGTTTTTAAGTTAGTATCTGTCTGAAATGAATATAATCAGTAAATCATCTCTGTGACAGAAGTAATGTTGCCCTCCTTTAGAATGATTCTTTCTGTGAAGTAAAAAGAAATTAAAAAAATGTTTGTTGTAACATCTTGTCTCAAGGGACTCCAACAAAATGAAAAACAGTTTCTTGTTTTTCACTGGGACTTCAGGTGAAACTGCCTAAAAAAAGGAAACAGCAATTACTTTAAAATTAGGTGTTTAAGCTTGCCTAATATTGTTCCATGAAGACAAAAAATTGAATGGCTGTTTATTGCTGTATATTCATTTTCGTAACTCTGAAAGATAAAATTCTTGAAAACACGCTGAATTTTACATATCAGGTGTTATGGCTTTGACAAACTTTGAAAACTTCACCTCTAAACAGTGCTTGACAGGGCACAGACTCGGTGTGAAGGCTGAGATGCCTCTTTTCTCAGCAATGCCGGGTGAGCAGAGGACGTCTCCTAGTCCTTGCAGATCAGCTGAAGGCCATCTGTGTTGAATCTTATCCAACATATGGACCTATGTGTGATGAAAGATACCCATGCATATTTCAGCCTCTATTTCATAAAAATGTGTTGCTAAATAATCCTTTCTGAGAAAGAAGATATTTTCCTTGGGATTTTGGGAGACTATTGTAATGCACGCTGATACATTGAGTAAAGCACTCAATGGACACTGCAGGTGGGGCAAGTGTAACTCCTGTCATGGCAGGAGATTGCCTTGTCTCTAGTTCTGCTGAAGTGGTGATTTTTCAGGGAGCTGTTCTTATACCTCTGGTTTTTATTGTTCTTTTTCCTCCCCAAGGTTGTGAATACTTCTCTGCAAATTGAGAAGCCAGTGTCCAGACTAGCACCAGTTCCTGCCTTGTGTTTGTGCTGGATAAACACAGGTGTGGGCTTGCTGAAATAGATATGTCTAACCAGGAGTGATCTGCTCAGCACAAGGCATTGTCTTCTGAGCACGCAGATGTGTTCAGAAGGAAATAGTTTGTTAAGTTTGTTAAGGTATCTGCATTGTAGTTCTAGTCATGTATTTCTCCATCGCTCTTACACTCCCACTCCCCTGCCTTTTTTGTTGTTTTTTTTTGTCTTGTCACTCCTTCCATCTCTTCCATTTGCAATATTTCTTGTAGGTAGTCCTGGAGGTAAATGTAAGTCTTACACATCTGCCATATGTACAAGTGATGTACTAGCCTATTAAAGTCTCCTATGGCTTTAATAGAATCCCAGCAAGTTTAGCTCTTACTTTTGCAGGGCATTTTTTCTCTTCATTTGGTTGGTGTGGTAACATGGCAGGGCGATGTGACTGAATTTCTGCTTTTTTCACAGTCTCCCACATGAATCTTAACTGCTCCAGGGTTGGCTGATGTCTTTGATCATGTTTGGTCCCTGTACAGAGTCTGTAGCATTCCAGTTACAAAATTCTACTCCAGAATGGATTTGGCATCTTTTCTGAGAGAGTTTCTCTTCTCAGTGAAATCTCTCTCTCTCCCCGAAATGCACACACACATATATATGATACTCTTCTGTACACCCATTTCATCTTAATAGCATCAGTGCATTGAGGAAGCAGGTGCCGCTCCTCCTGTAGTACCTGCCAGTTCTCACAGAATGATGGAAGTGAGGCCTTTATCATAAATGTACTGTATTTTTTATAAAGATAGAAAGTAAACCTTGATTTTTTATTTCCCCTCAAATTATTTCTAGTCCCTGCCTTGAAGACGGCACACACTTGCTTTGATTAATGCTTTTTATCAGATTGAGGATCCTTTATTCCTGTTCAGTTGCCATATTTCTGCAATTTCTGCAAAATTGTTCTTCAGTCAGCTATGTACACAAAAGCACAGAAAATAGGGATTGAATACTAGTCTGTTCTGTGCCCCATGTCAGGACAAACTATACCAATCTGTTTTGAAAACTCTCCAGTGATGAATATTTGACAATCTCCCCAGGCAATCTGTTCTAGTACTTCACCTTCCTTACCCTTAGGAAATTTTTCCTAATCTAATCTCATGCTCCCTTATGCAATTTAAGTCCATTGCCTCTTGTTCTAACTGCCATTGATGTGGAGAACAAGGTATTCTCCTCTTCCTGTCTCACCTCTTTTTTATGTATTTGAATACTGCTACCATGTTCCCCTATCAGTTTTATCTTCTTTGAGCTAAGCAATCCCAGTTCTTTTAATCTTCCCCACAGGTCACTTTTTCTAGACATCTGATTATTCTCAGTTTCTCTCCTCTAGACTTAAAAATGTTAAAAACATTTTTTCCTTTAAGGTCTTTTTGTGGATTTTCTTGCTTCCAGCCCTCGATCCCCACTCCCAACATACACACACACCCATAAGGGGAGGCTGAGGGAGCTGGGTTTGTTTAGCATGGAGGAGACAAGACAGGAGGAAGCTAGCTGCTGTCTTCAATGACCTAACACTGTACAGAGAAGGCAGAGCCAAATTCTTCTAAGGTACCCAGTGAAAGGATGTGAGGCAATGGTTACAGGTTGCAAAACCAGTAATTTTAACTGAATACCAGGACTGAGAGTGGTCAAGCACTGAAATGGGGGTTCTGAGAGGCTGTGAAACCTCCATCCTTGGAGATTTTCAACACTCCTATGATCAGGATCTTAAGCAAACTGACCTAGCTTGGAAGCTAATGTTGCTTTGAGTAGAGTGTTTGACTAGATGACCTTAAGAGGTCCTTTCCAGCCTAAATTATTCTGTGTTGCCTAAACCTGATCAAATTACACTGTTTATCAGTAATGCCATAGCGGTAGAAGGTGAGGGATTAATTTTGTAGTTATAAAATATATTTCTGTCCTATATGCCCAAATTACACTTGGCTTTTTTTTTGCAACTTTATTGACTGAAGTTCACCTTATGATTTCACTATAGCCTTCAGACTAGCCAGTAGCTGCCCAGGAGGCTTTTCATTCTCTCTTGATTCAGCCGACTATTCGTACTTAACCCTTCTAAAGCTTTCTTGCTTTTTTTGCATCCCTCTCTTTTTTTCTTTCATTCAGCTTGTGAGGATCCTTTCAAATTTCAGTCCTGCCCTTAAGAATGTTTGCAGCCCCTACCAGCTTGCTTAGTATATGGTAAATTTAATAACATGCTTCTCATCTAAATCGTTAATAAAAATGTTCATATTACAGGACCAGAATATATAACTTCAGATTTGATAAATCCCTTCTTTAAGACAGAGACCAACAACTGCTGTCTGAAGACAGCTTTCTAATAATTTTTGCATCTCTCTTAAGCAATTTCATCTCTACGTGTTTTGCTAGCTTGCTTATGAGCATGTTATATGAGACAGAGTTAAAGGCCTTACTTAATTAAAAAGATGACATTTTCTGCTTCTGCTGTATCCATAAGGTGTGTTATTCTGTCACAGAAAGAAATTAGATTGGTTTGACATAATTTGTTCCTGACAGATCCTTGCTGACTGTTGTTCATCTCTTTTTCTTTTTTTTTTCTTTTTGGTTTTTTTTTTGGATGGTATTTTCTGATGATGTTGGCAAAATGTCTGGCTGGTTCAATTTTTTTTTCTCAGGACTGAAGCTACATACCTGCGTTAAAAATTTATGTAACTTCTTTTCCTTTCTAAAGCTATCCAGATGTACTTTTGCCAGTTTACTTGTGCCTTTTCTGCCTTCTGCCTCTGAAGATCCCAGATGATGATGTTTCCTTGAGAACCCAGAAGGGTGAAACACATAATGACTACATGATTACAAGTCTTTAATTTTTCAGATAAACTGTGATCTTTTATTTCATAATTGCCTTAATTTTTATACCTTTTTGAAATCCTGCAGTTCATTCATCTGAACGTGTTCATTGTTGAGCTCCCAGGTTCTGCTTTAGTCATTATCAGACCGTCAGAAGGTCTGTGTCGCCCCAAAGCTAGGAGTTGCTTGCTTCTTGAGATACGTATCAACATTTCCTAAACCTTTCCTTCTAATCGCATCAGTCTTCCTAACAAATGTCTATTAGGTCAGTTAAATCACAGCTTTCATCTTGAATTAATACTTATGTCTCTTCTTGATTGTTGGCCAATCTTCTTTTATAGGTGCACAAAAATCACAAACATATAACAGTGAGTCAGTTCGCTGAACTTATTTCCTTTCTATGATGCTGCTATGAATAATTTTATCCTTCTTGCTTTAAGGGACCTTAGCCAGATCGTTGCATTTCTTGTTCCCAGTTGGTTGCAGCTGAAGAGTCTCTTCTGTAAAGCCAGTGAATGTCATGCAAATATGTGTAAACCCTTTTCATGACATAGAAACCACCCTCCACCAAAGGCTTATGGACCACCTTCCCAAAGTCAAGGAAACTAAAACCCTCCATCTGTGCAGCCCTACTTTCATCTGTAGGATGAATCTGTCCTGGTCTGATCCTTTGACCCTTGATGGAAGGATTAATGAAAATACCATCTGAGCCTCTGACTCCTTCACCCTTGATCTGAGCCTCATTGTCACTTTTGATCTGTTTAGAGGCATTCTTGGCAGTATTGTTACCATTCAGGTCCTTTGTTATGTCACATTCACTTCAATAGCATATGCTATTGAATAACCGTTTTGGAGGGTGTCTCTAAGAATTTGTCATTAGTCTTTGTGCAAATAATTATCTGTCCTTGGACACACTGCAAATTCTTTTTTTTTTTTTTTCATGCAAACACTATTGTAAGGTACTCTTTTCCAGTCTGGGTAAGTTCATGCTTTGTTGATGCAAGAGTCCTTCATTAAACATCCAAGACTGTCTGTTTTCTAGTAGTTGTTCCTCAGTAGTTCCTCACTGCCAATACATGATAGCTGGCTTGATCACATCATGAAATGTCAAGATGACACTGCAGCCAGTGCTATGGTAAGTAGGACAGCTGTATGTTGGGGAGATTTATAAAACTTGACAATAAATTGACTTGCTTTTGTAAAGATGAACATCAGGAGTGAAGTTAAAACAGGGAAGTCATGAAGTGTCCCAAGGATAAAACTGTACTTATTTTAAGCATTTTTTCATATTTTTAATCAATTTCTTATCTATTTCCTGGCTGTAGTAAGTAAATGTAGGAATGATCATGCCATGCCATGGCTGATACTACATTCTCTTCACAGCCATGATCCCAGTATATTTGGTTACAATGCTGACTTCTGCAAATCCTGTTCTCACTGCTTGTTGGCAATCAAAATTTGGCTGTAGGTTTCAGCAAAAGGTGTATCTAGCTGCAAGCACCTTTATGCTGTAAGGCTTCTGTTACTGTGGGGTTTTAGCTACTAACTTTTTCCAATATTTCTCTTTGGTATTAAGTATGCAGAATTAGAATGTGTGTGATTTTTTTCTCTAATGGTAATAATGATATCAGGAAGTAGGGATGGAATACTTAAATTAGTTAATTAGAATCATAGAATCATAGAATTGTTTAGGTTGGAAAAGGCCTTTAAGATCATCAAGTCCAACCATGGACCTAACCCTGCCATCCCACCACTAAACCATGTCCCTAAGCACATCATCTGCCCGTCTTTTAAATACCTCCAGGGATGGGGACTCAAACACTTCCCTGGGCAGCCCATTCCAATGCTTGATGAACCTTTCATTGAAAAAATTTTTTGTCATGTCTAACCTAAACCTGCCCTGGTGCAACTTCAGAACACTCGTCCTATTGCCTGTTACCAGGGAGAAGAGGCCGACCCCCACCTCACTACAGCCTCCAGTTCAGGCAGTTGTAGAGGGCGATAAGGTCTCCCCTCAGCCTCCTCTTCTCCAGACTAAACAACCCCAGCTCCCTCAGCCACTCCTCATAAGATGTGTGCACCAGACCCTATTCTTCGGAAAGAGGGGTTTTAGTTGGGTTATATGATCCTCCAAGTTTGTTGGAAGAGAAGCCAATTCTGCTAGGTCAAGAAGATAAGAAACTAGGAGAAAAGAAACCAAAAATGTGTGGCTGTAGTAGCTGAGTTCTGAATAACATATATGTTCCCAGAAAAAGTTCATCCTGTTGTTTCTGAAACATGGTAGAGAGGGCTGCATCCAGATTGGCAAGAAGGGAAAGCCAACACATATCTGTCAGAAATAACATTGCTTGTTTTGTCGCAGGTGATACTGAATAGCTGTGGAGCGAAGTCACAGAGCACTGGAGAACAGACACCAGGGGGTATACTACCAGCCACCGAATTGCACTCAGGAACAAGACAGCTGCATTTGAATTGTCTATCTACATATGGAAGGAAGAAATCAACTTGTGTTACTGGGGTGAAAAATTCTGTCTGATTGACATCTAGGGTCTCATGCTGTCAGAATTGAAGCATCCCAAAAAGATCTAAAAGTTATTAATGACAATTTGATAACCTAAAAATAGTTGCATTCAGCACATGGAAACTTAGTGTTCAGCTTAGCAGATAAAAATCACAGATTTTGAAAAATAGTGCTTGTTTAAATGTTGCTGCATTTCTGTTGTGCAAACAAAATGATGACTGAATGCCAGTATTTTTTAGAAGTAAAGTAACTGTGTGTCTTAAAGAGGAAAAATATGAAAGATAACTGGATCTTGCCACAGAAATATCATACTACATGCTCCCAGACTACATATCTAGCATTGAAAAAAGAGCAAGACTGTTTAAGCTCAAACTAAAAGGAGGTAAGTAAAAGTATCAGTTAGAGTTGATCATTAAATATTCAAACAACATATAAAAAGTAATCAAAATACACAGAAATTAGAGGGAATTGTAGTAGAGTATTATTAGTAGACAGAACTATAAAAAACCTGATTTTTTTTCTTTTTTTTCACTTTTATTTATGACCAGGAAGATGTTTCCCAGTCATGACTGTAAATATGCAGTTGACACAATTGTTTGGCAGAAGAGGATGAGTATTATAAATTGATCAAGTTACCTGTGGTTGTAGGAAGATGAACATCAGCATGCATATATGGGCAAACATTTAAGAATATAATTAATACAGAATATGAAAAGGACAAGTGGTCTTTCACAGGAAGCAAAGATTGCAAATACCTTTTATGAGTAAAAAGGGTATGTAGCAGGTATTTGTGTCCAGCTGCCCGCTGTTCAAGAAACATGTAGATAAATTGTGCAAGCTGTAAAGAGGAGACACGCAGATAATTAAGAATGGGAAAATATTCCCCTTTAAAAAATCTCAGAATTTTCAAATTGGTTTGCCATAACAGGGATGATGCACAAAAACAATGATGCAGAGGTCTTCAGTTTAGTGGGCAAATTTGAAAATTGAGAATAGAATTAAAAAGATAAAGAAGATTATTTACAAGTTAGAACCTTGCCAGGACACATGGGAAAGGTTATAAACAAGGTAAGCTTGGACAGTCATGCTTCCTCCTTAACCATTTTCTGTGATTTCTGATGACTACTTAAGTCAGAAAATATGGTGAAGAGTAGCTCAGTAACTGCATGAGTCAGTCATGCCACACAGCTTATTCAGACATTTTTTCCTGGTTTGTGGTCTTGTTTTTTTAAGATATTCTTCAGGGTGGACTTTTGGCAAATAGTAAAACTATTTGTGTGCTTCTTGAATTTTTCATGTGCCACTCCATTTTGCTATCAACTGATTTAAATAACAAAGGAGCACATTTCAGTCTTTCCTGGCTATAACAGCTCTTCCAGTTGCTCTTGTTTTGCTTGGCTTTGTATTGAACTCTGTTACAATTTCAGATTTTTCCCATTGTCATCTAAAGAATGTCCAGTTGCAAAACACATCCTCCTCTGTGTCCATCTGCTCATGAGAGAGGAATTTGGTATGCTGCCATAATTATTGTTTTCTTTCTTTTTCCTTTTTTTCCTCTCCCCCTCCACATACTTAGTTTCTGATTTCATGCACCTGCAGGAGCTGGCTCACTGCTGACCCCACGTTCAATGTTTCCAAGTAGAAAGAAAGAGAGAGAGAGAGAGAGAGAGGAAAGACAGTGGGATATTTCAAGCTTCATTCTTTTCTTCACGTATTCACACTCCTTTCATTAAGTACTTCCTGAAAATATATTTCCCCACATTTCTAGACATAAGTTCGTACTAAGCATATCTTTGAATTTGTATTCCCATGTTGGTAAATTATCTCTTGTAATTGATATGACCAGTATGTTACACTAATTAACCTTCAGATGAACACATTTATTCAGGTGCTTTGCAAAGAGGTGAATTTTGTTTGTTGAAGAAAAAAGTTTTTTACCTGATAGTTATAGTATGCCTTTGACAACAACAACAAGGTAACATCTTGTTATGGAGCATTATTGGCACTTAGAACTGTCTGATTGCAAATTACATTGTTTTCTTATTATTTTTGTGGAATTCTATGTTGATTTTTCCCTTTGAATGTGAATTCCTTTGTTTCAACATCATTTCAGAGGGGTATCTCCATGCACATCATCTTGCTGTACACTTAGAAGCCAGTTTTATAAGAGGCTTAACTTTGCAGACATTCTGTTTTGTTTCCTTTGGAACAGTTTGGAAAGATGTCAGCAGATTTGTAGGAAACAAAGCAGCATGAAGGAGTAAGGGGATAGTTTTGAGCATTGCCAACAACTAGTGCAGCTTTTGGAATCCCAGGAAAAATAATTCAGTAGGTTTTGGAATGCAACATTTAAAATTAACATTGCAAATCCTTTTCCTATTATTAGTGTTATTATTTCTGTTACTCTTACTCTCTTGCCAAAATCATTCAACTTTCAAGAAAGGAATGGAGAGATTTATCCCTGGAGTAACTAAAGAAGGTCTTAAGAATTCAACACTTGGCTTAAAGAATTAGAAATCATGTATTTAGAAGAGGGGGCCAGGCAATCTTGTTGCAGAACAAATCTGTTATAAAATCCCTCTTCCTTTAAATTGTTAAACATTATAGCAGGCATACCAATAGAAAATAGAGAAAGTAGAGAAAACTATTATTAATTAACTAAAATTTAAACTTTTTGTAAATTTATTCTGCTGTGCAACACAGCCAAACCTTGTCCAGCCTCAGTCAGGGTGCAGAGCTCATGCATTTGAATGATGGTGCGCCTTAATGTGCTACAGGAGAGCAAAGTGCACATATATAAATGTGGAAGGAAGAGTCTTTTGTAACTAAATACAGCCAGGGGGAAAAGACTGCCTATTTTTTCAGGCTGAAATGTAGATGATGGTCAGGCAGGAGGTGGGAGCAGACCTTTGCAGTCAGACCTGGTGTATTTCAGAAGTTTGCAGGGGACTGAACTAAAGTTGGCAACCTGGACGATTCAAATCTTTCATGAAATGAACTCAGTTTAATATTATTTATCAAATATTAAAATATAATTTACAAGGATTGCATACACCCACATGCGTATTCCAGCAACTGGCTGATCCTTGTTCTGCTGTGTTTGCTAGTTTGCTGCTATGCATTTTATTTTCCATGTGTTGATACAGATTTAGATAGTGAGAAGGCAAGAAAAGTTTTTCCTCTGACCCTTTGCATAAAGGTTAGCCTCAGTTGGAGATTTCCTGAGCCCCAGGCCCTAGGAAATGAACCTCCTGAGACTGGGCAGAGTGGGGAAGGGGGAGGTTCCTCACTGTTGGGCTGCTATGCATGGTGCCTGTGGGGATGTAAGGGGAATGATAGAGAAATGGGTAGTGAGTCTGGAGAGGATGGGTCATTGAGTGGTGTCTCTGGAAAGCATGCCTTTGTGTTAATTGACACCCACGGCCAAGCTATTGCTTTACAGACACAGTCTAGCCCTTAATCACTGCACATTACAAGCCCAAATGGGATCATTTCCAGCACTACACACTAATAATATTTATTAGAAGGCCCAATAAAGCTTTCCTCTGTAGCCAAGCTCTTATTGTATGGTGTCATTACATAAACAAGCCTTGGAAGGCTGTTTCCAGTTACAGACGTGTAGCAGAAGGCTTAATCTGAGAGGCCCAGTAGGGTGTGATTTTAGGCTCTTTTTTCTGTCTACATAATAGCAGACTAAATATTGAGGATGATTTGGGGACTCCAGTGTTTCAGCCAAAAATATTCCTTGCAATAAATTATTTCCCCCTTTTCCCCCTCTTTCACTTTAAAGACCTGGAGGGTTTAGGGTTGTTTTCTTTTCTTTCTCTTTCTTTTTTTTTTATTCCGGGGAGTCTGTACCAGCATCAGCTTCCCATATGTTAGAGGCATCTCAGGGTTTATTAGTCAGCCTAGGTCAATTGAGATTTGCTGTATTTGCTTTCATAAAAGCTGTGTGTACTATATACTTCTTGAACTGGAAATCACACAATGCTCCTTATTTGCCTTCAATCACTAGCAGATGCAGAGCGGTCAGATCATTTCCCTTTAAATTGACCTAAGGGATTAAAGGAATTCAAAGGAATTTCCAACTAACTAGTGCCTCTGCTTTCCCTGACTTTACTTCTTGAGCCTTCAGGGTCAGAGTCTCTGGTAACTTAATCTGTCTCTCCCTCCCCCTGATTTGTTCACTTCCTTCCTTTTGTTTGCCTCCAGAGCAGTAACTGAGTAGCCAGGCTCAAATCCCGTGTTTGCTGGCTTCCAAATTTTTAAACCAAACATTGGTGTAAATCTGGTGGGAGGTGGGTGCACTGCTGAGAGCACAGGAGTCTGAAACGCACCTTTGTAGCAGTTTTCAACCTCTTATTCACAGGTAGCAATAGGCATAGAAATGTGAAAAGCAATCTTGTTGGTTGGCAGTACCTTAAATTCGCCATGCAAGGGTCCCAGGATCCACTGAAAAAGCCTGTAGGGATTCAAGAAGGACTGAAAACTGCTCTCAGTGCAGCAGAATACTGGGAATGAGAGCGAGTCTCCCAGTGTTCATGAAAGCTGTCCTGAAAAGAAGGAGTCAGGAGGCACTGACTCACAGCAGAAGATGCAAAATCCAAAGGGGGGAAGAGGAGAGCAGGGCCACAATCTGCTTCCAATCAAGGATGGCTAATGGCAGTTCTGCACCTTTTGTTGGTTTTTGTTTCAGATACTTGTCAGGAGTCTTTGTGTGGATTGTCTCAACTATCAGGGGACAGGAGCTTACTTAGCAGGTGGCTGTCTGAAAAGTGGCTGATGCTTTTAAAAATACCTCTACCTCTTTTGTTCTCTGCCTGCTGCCATGACTCTGCTGTTTCTAGTTTTGACATCTGCTCTTCATCCAATTACTCATTTTGACTATGTACTTGTAGGGCATGAAAGGGGCTTTCTTTCAAAGGCTCTATGTGTCATTACTTTCTTTGCTGACTGTCATCTACTCTATAAATCAGTTTCCATTAAAAAAAAAAAATCAAACCCAGCAACCTTCTAATCAGATTGGTGATCAAAAAAAATCAGAGTGCTCTTTCTCAGTGTTTTTCCCTTGAATTTCTTAACATAAAGAGTATTGATTATAAAAAAGTAGGTATTTAAAACTCTCGCAATGCATCAGTGGTATCTGAAAGTTAGAAATTCTTAATTGACTGAATAAAAATCTTCAAAATATGAAACAGATCTTCCCAAGGAAGACAAAGATTTATGCCTTGTATTTGCCGAGAACATGAAAAAAACCATCTCTTTTTATTACTAGAATTGCTACCTTCCTGTTCAATGAATTATGGTCATCCCAACAAAGGTAATTTAAATGCTTATTTTACCTACTCATTCTGGATTAAAAAGAGGAAAATACCTAAAACAGGAGAAAGAATATAATGCATTACTGTCCTGGAATAATGTTGGATTTTTAATAGCAAGCAGTTGGTACTTAAAGTAATAATTTATGTTATTTCCTCATCGTAAACCAGACAGGCAAAATCTGTAAGGATGGAGCAAAGCTTGAGATACCTCTGAATCCATCCAAAGAAGATAAAAGTGTTTCCAGCAATTTTGTGATTATTTCTTTGGAACTGAATCCAAAGAGCCCAAGGAAACCCAGAAAGACATCAAGTTCAAGAAGTCAATGAGAGCAGACATATAGAGAAAAACTAGATGATGAACCTGAGGAAAAAAAATAATGTCATTCTTTTTTTGAAGTTCAATCCTATCTTTGTCTGTTCAATTTTTTGAAAGGGGGAAGGAAATGTTAATGAAGCTGCTGTATCTGCACAGCAGCCTTTTAATCCCATGGCTCCTCCTTTTGTGCACTGCTCTGGTAAGTGCTATATCCTGTCATTTGTTGCTTTCTGGTGCCAAGGAAGAAAGTGATTATATAAGGTAAATAAAACTTTCACTGTGGGAAAGATGGAAGCAAAGACATTTTTCTTCATTTTCACAAAGGCATCTTACCATAAATCAAGCAGCAAGTTACAGTGGTTTCAGATTAAATGCAAATATCTAAATTAGCCTCAGAGTATGGGATTGGTTCTAGCAGCTGGTGGAAGCCTAGACTCTTTTAGCCTATCCAGGGTGCACGTACTCCTAAACTCCGAGTCCAAAATACGGTCTGTCGTTCTTTTATAGGAAATCTCTCGTGTTATACTGGTGAATGAGGTGCACCTCTCAGTTGCCTCATCAGAGAGGGATTATTTAATTTCTCCCTTTCATGTCATTTTGGGAAGGAGCCACTGGCTGTTTACTGGAAGTGCCCTCAAAGGATAAGCTGATGGACAGAAGGAGTTTGAAGGGGGCTCTGGCCCAATGATTTTACTGAGGAAAAATATGGGGGAATTCACTTGGTCCTTGGAAGTCCAGGGCAGGCTGGTACACAGTCACAGCCAAAGCAGGGAGCTGCATGGCCGCAGCTTGTACCATGCAAATGCATCAGGTCACAATCTAAATGAGTATAGTATGAGACACGTAGAGAAAGAACCATCATCTAAATTGTTAAAATAAGTATTTTGTAGTGTTTTATGCTCTTTTGTTTTAAATGATCCAACAGATGGTGGTACTTTCTTCCAAGTCTTCAGGGAGGCTAGACTTCGATTTCAGAGCAGGGATGTTATTTCTGATATTCAGTCTACATTTATTTTGGCTTTCTTCCATCTTCTGACTCACAGTTATACCTTCTTGGACAAGAATCCTGTGCAGCTTCATAATGCAGACCACCATGTAGTCTTCTGTAGATCTGAGCTTGTTTCCTTCTGTGGATGATGAAGAGCAAGAAGGTCTCAGAGTATCACTCATAGTCAGTCCTTGACCTGGATAATTCTGATGTCTCCCTGGTGCCTGCATCCTGCAGTTAATCATAGAAGCCATTAATTGGTATTTAGCTGATCTTGCTGCATTTTAAGACCATGGGAGTACTGAAAATTATTTCCATAGAACAAAGCTCAGGACCTGTGTTTTTGATCATGCTGTGAGATCCTTTATTTATGGAAGTTCTCTGTACTTCCTTTGACATGTTAGCAACTTTCTGTTTTATCTGACTTGCCGAGAAATGAATATTGGTGTTTGTTCATTCACACCATTGCTATACAGAGGACTCACTTCTTGCATATGATAAATGATGTTTTCTTCATACAGTTTCATAAAGTGTATCAGTCTCTTTTAGCACCAATTTTCTATTATGAGTTCTTAGCTAATTTTGAGTTTTCTATTAGTCTTATTGAGCTTTTTTACCTTCGCTCTTTTGCAAGTGCCTCCCCCCTTCTGAATATCTGTTTCAATTTATTTTCCCTCAGACACATTAACTTGCCTTTTTCACATTGAATCTCATTTTGTTACTTCCTGCCTATGTTTCTGACCCCTCTAGGACACTTTGTTTTGTGATTAAACAAACCTGTTCATGGGCTCCATGAAAGAAGAAATCATGCATTTGTAGGTTTATTTTTATTGAATCATAGTGAAAATTGCACCTTGAGGGAGGGCTTTATTACATTTAACTACTTATCCAGGATTTATTAAAATAAACAACATAGGAGTCAAGACCTTCCAGATGGGATCTCATTCTAAACTGTGCTTCAAAATATATATTGACTTGTGGGTTATCTACGTATAATTCCTCTGGTTAATGAAGCTTAAATCAGCCTAGATTAGTTGCTCATTACTGTGGGTTCAGATACTCCAAAACGCTTTATATATCATGGATTTGGACAGGTTGAGTGTGGCAACTGAGGGGGAGTTTCCCTTTTCAAGGTACCTTGTGTGCGGGACTAGTAATTAAAAAACACATAAGAAAGAATTGACCTGTACCCTGTACTCTGCCATGATTAAGATGATTCCAGCATTTTCCAGGACTCTGCCTTTTTTAAGAAGTCCTAGTTTTTGTCCTGCTGTACTGCATAGGGAAACTCTAGCTCAAGGCCAATTAAAGATTATGCAATATTGGTGGGAGTTGAGGGAGAACTGGATTTCTTCACTGAAAGTGTCTTTTATCAGAGCATAACTCTCAGCTTATTTAAGAATATTGTAAGAATCAAAGCCATATTTTTCTCTTGGTGTGTTGAAGAGCCCAAAATCTCCAGTTAAAAATTGGATGGTTTGATTTTTATAGAAAGTTTCTAGGAAAAGAAAGTATTTTGCCATATAAGTGGAAGGGTTGCACTGAGCCAGGTTTTCATCTGTTGCATCAGTGTAATGCTAAATGAATTCTACTGATCCTAGTGGGATGACATGGGATTTTTTTCTGGATTCACACTGGCCTCACTGAGATCAGAGTCTAACCTACTATTTTTTAATGGACTTTAGGGAAAGTATCAAGGCTATTTGAAGGATTTCTGCAACGCACAGGGACTGCATGAACGTGTAATTTTTGCTTCACATATACATATGACAACGTTTTAGAGGCAACAGCAGGGAAAAAAGTCCTTGACAGAAGTGAGTTACAGGCAAAATGTCTTTTTTTTTCTCTCTTTTTTTTTTTTTAAACACTACAGTGATGGTAAAGTTTAAATAAGCATACTGCACAGCTATGGAAGAAATAAAACTCACAACTGTATTACATCAAAAACTGGAGCTCAGGCAAGCTAAAATCAAAGCCCGTGTCAAGTACATCAAGATCACCATCAGGCTTTGTCTGCCTGCTCAAAGAGCTTACTCTTGATAAAGGGGAAAAAGGCGGGAGGGAGCAAGGTTTTACACTCATAACTCACGTTCTGTATCACATAACAGCTGCTCCGGGCTTTGTCTCATCCTTTAAATCTATTCTTTACTGAGGAATGAAAGAAAGGAATGAGAAATCCACAGGAGGAGGTGTGCGGTGCCTGTGCAGAGAATCTCGCCATGCTGACAGCTTGCTGTAATGCCATTTAAACATAACCACCACCAGCTAAGGAAACAGGAACACGGCTGTGTGCTGCGTGCGCCTTCCCCTTACCCCCTGCACACTTCTGCTCATTACAGCTCTTTCTTTAAACTGCTGGCTAGACAGCTGGCCGTGCCTCAGAGGAGCACCGAGTAAGGGAGCATATAAATTACTGTTGCGTTTTACGGCCAAGATAAACTCAAACTGCAGGGTTATAGCCTGAACCGACACACAAAAAAGAGAACCTAGCAGGCCTCTGAAAAGCAAAGGAAAAATGAAGGAAAGAAAGCCTATTTCGGCGAACCTACCAGGCATGTGGTGAGTGGAAGGAAGAAAAGACACATAAAATGTAGACCTTCTCTAGGTCTAAAGAGTAGAGCAAGGTTAATGCTTCTGTGCTTGCAACCGTAAATCTGTAATTTTAAATTAGTATTTTTTTAAGTAGTTTGAGGCTTACTTGCACTGTGTCATCACTGTAGATTTTCAAAGATGACAAAGGATATATGGTCATAATTTCCATATTATGCATTTTATTAAGTGAGGTTTAATATACATGTTATGTCAAGTGGGTTCAGTGCTTGGATAAAGTTTCCAGATGAACACTGAGCAGGCTGGTCTGCTTGGAACTGTCTGTGCTGGCTCTGTGCCTCCAGACGGTATAGGCTATTGCCCATTGTTTGAAACAATGAGTTCAAGATACACTGGAGCGCAAAAAAGTTATTAAGGTTAAAATATTATTTCAGATCCATGTTCACTTGTGATTGACTTTACATAGGAAAGAACAAGTAGTGGTTCCTAATTTGAAGAGCTTTATTTAATCCTGCACCTAGTGTTGGATAGGTTATGTTAGAGAACACAGGATTTGTTTGAATGCAAGCATGGCTTTATGCTGCAGCCTCTAATACCAGGTGCCAAATATTCAGATATTTTTATATAGACACTTTAGTCCATTACCTCACACTACCGCAAGTAATCAATTCCCTGAGAGTGCCACATAGTATGTGCAACAAAGAGAAGCTGAAAATGTGTACAGCTTGACTCGTTCCCTCAGGAAACAGTGCTCAAGTGTCAGAAGACCCACAAAATAAATATTGGACTTACTTTCAAAAACCTGTGGACTGGAGCTCAGTGTATGGTGCATATTAGTGCTCTGCTGCAAAGAAACATAAACCATGAAGCTTTATCTTTCAGCCAGAAACCCTGGAACCTCTGGGAGACCACGGTCTAAATCAAGAATCAAAACACTTCCCCAGTGCAACTGCAAATTGAAAAGAAGCCCTTGTACTGTGCTGGCAAATATATAGATGGAAGATGACTTTGAAATATTTAAAAGGTTCTCAGATCAACTTGTTCATTTTTCTAGGTGAGAAAAATATTAATGTCAGATAAGTATTTAATGTGATTTGTGGAGGTCTGAGAGGTGGGAAAGGGAGCTCTTAGGAAAAACAATTATTTATTTGCTGTATATTAACATTATTATGTTTAAAAGTTAATATAGCATGTAAATAAAATGTCATGACTAAGGAAAGTGAGGCAAAATATGCTACACAGTTTATTACAATAAAAATCATTTGCAAAAATATTGCAAAGACAAGCCCTAACTCAGTTTTGGTCTTTCAAAACCAAAACCATGCTGCCTTCAATCAACACTGTACTCTATATACCAAGCTGAGAGACTGAGTTTAACAAAACTCTTCTGATTTCAGTTCAATTTAAGAGTGTTATAGTACTAGGACTCAGTACCACGAGAAAAGGCTGAAGAAAGTGCCTGACAGGAACCTCATGAAATTCAGCAAGGGGAAGTGCAAAGTCCTGCATCTGGGGAGGAACAACCCCAGGCACCAGGACATGTTGGGGACCACCCAACTGGAAAGCAGCTTGGCAGAAAAGGACCTGGGAGTCCTGGTATACACCAAGTTGAACATGGGTCAGCAATGTGGCCTTGCTGAAAAGATGGCTAACAGTATCCCGAGCTGCATTAAACAATGTATTGCCAGCAGGTCAAGGGAGGTGATCCGTCCCCTCTGCTCGGTACTGGTGAGGCCACACCTGGAGTGCTGTGTCCAGTGCCATGGTCATACTGGAGAGAGTTCAATGAAGGGCCACCAAGATGATGAAGGCACTGGAGCATCTCTCCTTGTGAGCTGAGAGAGTTGCTTCAGCTAGGGGGATCTCATCAATCAATATACATACCTGAAGCAAGGGTGCAGAGAGGATGGAGCCTGGTACTTTTTAGTGGTGCCCACTGCCAGGACCAGAGGTGATGAGCACAGACTGAAACACAGGACATTCCCTGTGAACACCAGGAAACACTTTTTCACTGGGAGGGTGCCATTTACAACATTTCACCAACCTTAACAATGAATATCTAGCAGCTTCTTTTCAAGTTTTGTAATTAATAGTGCAAGAAGTGCTGGAAGATGCCTAGAAAACATTGCTGAAAACTGGAAGGAACAAGTAGTAGATCAAACGATGAGGTCTGGGAGGTTGGCTACACAGCTGGGTGAAAGTACAGAAGTTTCTAACGCTCTCATGGTATTTGCCAGATTCTGCTTCAACTAGAAAATACACGAAGAATGACTGTTGTGAGGTGAGCCACCCCAGGGAAGATGTTCTGGAGACGACATGTTGTCCCAAACCACACCCAAAGCTTTGTGCCTCAGCATTGCTTTTACATGGTCATGTTTGTACAATGAAGTTCAGTAAAGTTCAAAGGCAAGATCTTTGTACTAGTTTTTGGTAGTAGCTATTATTTTCATAGAGTTCTCGCACTAGTTACTGTCGCAGTAGCTGCTACAAACTTGTTCCTAGCTGTCTCCTCCTGGCTTGGCCACCAATGCTTTCTCAGCCCACAGACACAGCCCTTCTTTCCCAGGCTACTGAGTTGAACAGTGCTGCAGAGTAACAACAAAGGCCAGCTGATTCGCAACTTGCAGGCCTTCAGGGATGCTCCAGTACCCGGAGGAGACCCTCATTCCTTTGCCCACACTCCCATCACTTAGATCTGCCCTCAGGGTCCCAAGGCTTATTGTCCTCCTCTGTATTGTCCTCATACTTAGGCCAGGCTTTCATAAGCCTCCCTGGGCCTGATCCAAATGCTGAAGGGAATAAAATTGTTGATTCCTACTGGCTCTACATCAAACTTGTCCTTTACAGGAAAAACACTTGAACCAGTAGAGAGAGTATTGACTTAGAAGGTCGACAGAAAATTATTGATTTTATTCATTTACCTTCTGAATTTCAAATATCAAATAGAAGCATAGGGACATATTCAAAGAAACAGGAGCAGTTGCATATCTCCTGTTTGCATCGTTTGCAAAATGTACTCAGTGCTTTACTTCCAGTCACTCCTACAGAGCAGCCACAGGGAGACTGCTGAAATCTGGGAGCATCACCTGGATACAAGGAATGCCCAGGTCAGGAGTGCTACTGAAATCACAGAGTCCTTCCTAGGCTAGAGAAGAAATAGGGAGGAACTGGGGAGAGATTTTGATCTCTCTTGACCCATGCTGCTTGGGAAATGCATTTCCATACACAGCTGGAGAACCCCGGGGGAAACACAGGAGTCCAGAACAACACTGCATGGCCAAGGCCAAGCAATGCCCAGAGGAGGAGACACCCCACAAACCCAGCAGGCCGGGCACTGGCTGCAGCCCCAACCCTGCCCACCACAACCCTTGCTCAGGCAGGCTCTCAAGCAGCAGCTCCAAAGCCACCACCACAGCAAAGAGGGCAAGGACACTTCTGCATGTGGGAGGGGTGCCCAGCTGGATAACCTCCACGACGGGGCACTCTGACGCTGCAGCCTTCCCTCTTCCTCCCTGGCCGCCAGCTCCTGCAGCCAACGGGACACAGCACTGCTCTGGCATCGCCTACAACGTTCCAAGACAGTTGGATTTACTGCCCGACTCACAAGTCCAAACACCGGCAGCTCTGGCAATGACAACAAACAACCCCTATTCAGCAGCTTCTTCTCTTGCTGCTGAAGCATGCCAGGACATGGGTGCCAGGCTGTGATGTCACTGACACGCAGCACAGGGGCATCACGGTGATGTTTGAGAACTTCCCCTTGGCACCCACAGCCAGATGGTGCCAGTTCACTGGTGCTTGCTGTCTGGCACGACCAAGCCCAGCTGCCCAGGGAAATGCCTATGGCTGGGCACCACTTTGGTCTAACCCTGACCAGAGAGTTTGAAAGGCACACGTCTCCAGGAGAAACATCATCTGCTTCTGCTCTGGATGAGCTCACTGAAGCAGCAGACTCAACTTCTGTCCTTCCAGGATGGGACAAAAGAGCATACTGTGGTGCTGACCTAGCATCCCTCAAGGATGAAATGCATTTCCAAGCTTGCAGCGATGACCACAGCATCAAGAGAATCCATCCCATTTCTTCAGAGGAGACTTCTGGTGAAGCTGATGATTTTGCATCCCTTGCCTTTCCAAAGAGCTCTGGGAAACTGTCCAAAGCCACCCATTTCTGTCCATCTGGTGGGTTGGTGATGGTATTTGTGTTGCCTTCAATGACATAAGCCTTCCAAAAGGAATTGATAGCACAGAGAGGCCTCGCAGAGTTTTTGAAATTGACAGCATGAAGTTTCCTTCACCAGCAACGCGACTCCAGAACATCTGACTCCCTTGGTGAACTTCTGGCAGAAGCAGCAGCAGCACCTCCTGCTCACAGCAAGGTCCCTCACTTCCCCTGCACGGGAACCGACTCTCACAATGATTCCGGTACGGGGGCTTCACTGCCAGTAACGCAAGCTTTGGCAATGGAGGAGAGGAGGAGGGGGGCAGGAAATGCTCACGAGAGTCACTTCTTTCTCAGGTCTTTTCTCAGGTGAAAACACAATACTGGCCACTACTTAACAGAACCAGAGCATGACCTTTTGGTCAGCCTAAGCTTTAGGTTTCAAATGCCCCACAGAGCTTTTCAAGACCCACGTTGGTCTTTTGCCATCACAAGGCTCAGTTCTCCTATCTCGCTGTTTTCCCATCTCCAAAGGCTGGCAACTAACTCTTCTTCTTTTGTGCGTTTCAGTTACTCTTCCACTACAACCCCAGCTTCAGGAGAGATGATCCCCACCTGATTGAGGGCTGCAAGGAAAGAGCTGGCCGCAAGAGGAGAGCAACGGCTGCGTTTTCACCAGGCCTGGCTTTGAAGAAAAACTGCCCCACAAGAAGCCCAGATGTGCAGCTGGGGGGGCAGGCGCTGCTGTCGAGCCTCGCGTCCCATCCCTTTTACCACCACAGTGCAGCCGGGCCCCGCCTGGCCTCCAGCCCCTTCACCAAGCCACGGCACACCTCCACGAACAACCGGACACCTTGCACACCAGGGCTGGGGCTTCCCACCTCTCCACCCCTGCAGCCAGGCACAGCAGCTCTGCAGGCCCCCGGGGCTGCCCTGCCTCCCTCCTGGCACCCATGGTTTCCCATGGTTGTCCATGATGGCAGCAGCCTCTGCTCTGGCCACGTCAGGGCCACCACATGCCCAAATCCCAGCCACCCCTTACTGCCTTTCTTGCACTTGCAGTCCAAACCCTGCTGCTGCAGGTGTCTGTCTGGGACCCCACCACCCATTAGACTAGATCAAGTAGACATACTAGGTACCCAGCCAGTAGAATGTCACACAGCTGGAAATAAACTGTCTCAATAAGAAACCCTTACCTGTTGTCCTGTCCTACTTTTACAGACAAATCCCAGATTGAGTCTATATTTCACCAGTCTACCCAACAAAATCATTACTTTTAAAAAAGCTAAGCCAGAGCTGGGGACCTCATTTGTACTAAGCCAGGTTTTGAAACCTTCTGGCTTGTAATGTGGTCTTCTGCAGAGGATATGCAGATTGTGCCTCACTTCAGTTTTCTCATCCCATGGGCTCCAATGTGGGGTAGACAAACCTCAGGGTGAGCAAGAATATCCCCTGGGGTGTGGGGAGGAACTAGCAGAGCTTCTGTTTATATTTAGTTTATATCCAAAAATACCCAAGAAATAAATTCAGCTTTACTAACTTTTAACACATGAATTGACACCAGCATTCCCCATGTCAGTGTCCCATGTCACACACAGTACCAAGGTCTCCTGAGGGAAGAGCGGGTGTCCACAGGGCAGAGGTGTTCACAGGATTTCCCTCCCTCGTCTGCTCACTTTCACTGTATTGCCACTGTGACTGACCAGCCAACCTCTACCAGAGAAGAAGTCTCAGAGGACATGGGCCAGGGAGATGTGCCCTTGAAGCTCAGGGAAGAATGCAGCCTGGGACTGACCATAGGTGTTGGAAAGAAGCTGACTTGATCTCAGCAAGGGGACCCAAGGGTGGCCTTTGTTTTAGATAAACAGCGGTCAACAGCCAAGTGGTGATCAGCAGGTGGTGGAAAGGTTTCTCCCTCAGTTCATTCAGAGTGAATGTCTCCCTGAAGTTAGTCAAGCCAGCATGGTGGGAGTGAATAAGTGTCTCAGCCTATAAAACTGAACAACTAATGAAATAATTTAATAGAGAGCAATAAGCTTGAGATGGCTTCAACCCCAGATGCCTTCCTGGCATTTAAGGATGCCCAATGTCGTGATGGTGAGCATATTAGAGAGACTGGCAATGGGAATCACATTGTCTTGGTGATTAAACTGTTTATTGCAATTGCTACATGTATTTGCTGAGTGTAACTTACATTTGTAATGTGTTGTGTGATAGATTTTGTAACACTCTGCTAAATCAGAAATCCCATGTAACATCCAGTATCTTCAGATAAGTACATTTGATATTAAACATTACATATTCCATATATAGACTATCTAAAAGAACTGGTCAGAGTGTAGTGGACTCTGACAAGGAGGTTCCTCCTGAACATCAGGAAACACTTTTTCACTGTGAGGGTGACAATTCCAGCTTGCCCAGAGAAGCTGTGGAGTCTTACACCTTGGAGATATGTAAAAGCCATCTGGACATGGTTCTGGACAACCTGCTCTAGGTGGCCCTGCTTGTGCAGGGAGATTGGGACCAGATGGCCTCCAGAGGTCCCTGCCAGCCTCAACCATTCTGTCAATTTCAGCGATCACAACTTGCCTTACAGAGAAGCATGTTGCCTCTCTCCTCTTCAGGCATTTCTATCAAGGGTCTTTCTTAAGCCAGGAATTGATACACAACGATTTGGGTCATGCTGGTTACATTCAGATCCTGGGTCTGTTTTGTGATGCTGAAAAATGCTCAATCTTAGTAATATGCAATAAAAATGTGGAAAAAAAAGTTTGTGTTTAAAGGATGCTCAAAGCAGATGTGACTTGGAGTTCACTGGAGCTTTACGGAAAGGTTCTGAGTCATCCCTGGTACGTGTGCTCCTGCCACCAAGCTTCAGCAGCACAGGGTGGGCTGGTGTGTGCTGCCCTGTTAGCTGGCAGCCAGGAGGCTGTGTCTCTGCTCTGGTGTGTCCAGCGTTACACACGCTCTCAGTGCCATACCAGTGTGAACACAGTGGGGAAAAAAATTAGAGCTGCCTAACAGGGCCCTTTTGTGCCATACTGCTAAAGAGAGGAAATCTGTATTTTATGGAGAACCTGTCCATTCCCTTCTTAATGGAAATATAAAACTTCTGGGACTAACCCTATATTTTCTGTAAAGGGTGGATTGAGCCCAAGTGCAGATTATCTGTCACTTTCATAATTATTACACTTATAGGAACAGCTTTTCATCTCTAGAGATTTCTTCCTGAGTCCAGCAGAGCACCTCTATGATGTCCTAAACCTGGCATTGATATATAGTGTCGCCAGTATGTGAGCAGACATAAAAGCTATCTAAATACTGTAATCTGTTCTCAGCCCACAATAACACAGTACACATGCATCCTTTCTGCTGTCTGTCATGAATCATGTTGCCTGACAAGTATGGGTAATAGGCTTCATAACATTGCACGCAAGCAGACAGTGGTATTTTTTTTTACCCATAAGGGAACTATGTAGTTATACTTCTGTGGCTGTGAGCTCTTCCAGTCATATAGAGGCAGCTATGGGAAACATTTTCCATTTAAAAAAAAAAGCAAAACATGATGTCCGTAATTCCCAGATTCTTCTATTAGCTTCCTTTCATTATAAATGAATGGTAAATCTTACCTGAAATTCAGTTTAAGTTCTATGTGAGAAGCAATGATTAAGTACATTAACATTTAGTGGTTTGGTGGTTAAGAAATGTTTCAGAATGGACTCTGCTAGGTTCTAATACTAGCTTTGCTTTGGAGATAGGATTCCAATGACTAAATTAAGCTTCTGGTCAATAAAAGAAAAAATACACATTTCTGTTAAATTATTAACTTTTAACATCAGGAAGTCATACTTACTAATACTGTGCACTACTTTTAAAGCAAGGAAAAAAATGGTATATTTCTTCAAAGGAATTTTGAATTTATGTCATGATTTGTTCCTCTAAAGATTACACTCATTCAAGGCAGCTTTCAACAGTTACATTATCTCAAATTTTAAACCAATGCTGTAACTTTTTGAAGACAACACTGGAATCTAAACCAGATGTAGTAACAGGTTGCCTTGTGATTGAAAGAGCCAGATTATTGCCTTTAAAAAACATGCCCTCCAAACCTTTATTCTATTTCTTTTGAAGATGGACATTTGCTGGAGTGTCTGTCACATGATCAGCTGTCTTCGCGGGAGGTTGCCTTTAAAAAGATCTGGATTCTCTTTAGAAAACTCGTACTTCCTTGACAGAAGTAAGGCACCAAGTGATATCAGAGGTGAGATATACTTCAACGTTCGCTACTAAATTTTAATTCTCTCATCAGGGCTTCATATGTTTTTCCTACAGGTGTTCTGTTTCTTTTCCACAAATTGCCTCCATTCCTCAGTAACACCATTAGATTTCTCTAATTTGTTGTTTCCCACTTAGGCTCTTTAGATTGGGTTATGTCATATGTTACCATATTTCCCAGTTGAATGGCATTCTGTTTACTCCCTTGACTTTCTCAATCACATCAGAAAGGACACATATGTGTCCTTTATATTTTTTAAAATGTATTTTTATTTAATGAGTTTAGTTTACTGAGAAAAAGTCTAGAGGATGACCAGAGAAGTCTTGGTATTGTAAATCGTACAACAGTTGAAAATCAAAACATTGTTCTTAGTTTTGGATTCCATTTTTCCTGGATATTCTAAACTTCTTCTGTGATTATTTCTGATGAGCTAGATGTTCCATTTACTGGATATGTATATGGGCCTTGCAACTTGTCTTTATTTTGTGTACATGGGAAGTATTTGTGTGGTTTTGATAGTGAAATAGCAGTAGCAACTTTCAATAACATTTGCAGTTTAGCCTTGATATGAAGGAGAGTAAGAGGAGATTAATAAGCAACAAAGCCATCCTAAAGCCAGCATCATTAAAATAAATAGCCATCATTTGCCATTTTCAGGTGTCTTTCATAAGATGGATACGGGTACGTAACCCAGCTGGGCTCACCATGCAAACCTCCATTTTTTCCTGGCTGTAACACCATGTGAGACAGCATAACTAGTTCTTGTTGTATACATGAAGATAAGCAAATTTTGCAGGTGCTGTAGAGTGTTTTTCACCAATAAACAGCATGATCCAGAAAAGAGTGGTCTTAATGAAAAAAGACACATGTACAGTAATGCATGTTATTTTTCAAATAGAAACACAGCTTTTCAAAACAAAAAAGTGTGTGGTCTCTAAAATCCATCCTAGATAAAACTGTGCATAGCCATAGCCAAAGTATGTCAATCAATTCCTCCCTGGCTTTTCTTTGAAAAGGAAATAAAATAGCGAGTACACAGAATGTGGAACAAATTACTGGAAGCATGGAGATAAATCAATTATTCACCATTTATTACAAAATAATATAGCTCAACAATTCATAAATATAAAGTAAGCTAAATACTTAAGCTATGACTATTACACATGGGTTTATTTTTGGTTTTATTACATTTTGCTTTTAATAGAGGCCTTTGAAAGAGAAGGGATATTTTTATGTGGAAAATTTACTGGGAGAAAAATTTCCATTCCATTTTTGGTGATTTCATGCGCCTGAGATTCCACTCTTCCATAAAATTCCTCTGGGATAATGGAAATTTTTCACATTGAACCATACGAATGTTTGAAAAGCCACTTCTGTGTGAAATGTCATGCTCTGCAGTTCTGACCAACACTTAAGAGGAATTGTGGCCACATTTTAAATTTGTCTTTTGAAGGAAGATATCGGTGAAACCAAAGAAAAGATCACTATCTAGACCAGCTGACTGTTGAAATGCTCCTATGTATTTCTAATTTGCTACAGGACTGAAAAAATAAAAATAATTCTTTCTTAAAGAAAGGAAATGGTGTTCCTGATACTCCAAGGGAGCCTTAATGTATGACATATTTGTGAAGGGAGTGAGATGATTTCACAGAGCCTTGTCTGCTGATAGATCATCCGCCACAGGGTGAGCTGCTGATAAATTCCTTGGGTTGGAGAAAGACAGCGACGTACTGTGATTTCGGTTGAGAAAGAGGAAATGGAGCCCAGCTTTCATTTCTAAGGATTTTACTTTCCAGATAGAAGTCTTGAAAGAGCTGATTCCCTACTCCTGTCTGTGGGATGAGAAATTTTGCTTTGAATCGCACGGCAGAGAGATGCCGCAACTCCTAAGGCAAAATCCTCATTCCACATTGGTCCCTTTTCTTAAGGCTGAAAGGGCCAGAATGCCATGAAATGATCCTAAACCCCCTCCTTCTGGATAGCAAAGGAGTGCTTGCTCCAGTGAAAAGGGATTGCTCAGAGTCAGGCAGCAAGCAGAAAGGCCAAGCTGCCTCTGATGGCAGCGGAGCAAATCATGGTATGTGTAGTCTGTTGGAAGACAGATATGCTCCTAGAGATCTCTATCGTAGATATGCTGAGGATCTCTCCAGTCCCTGGACCAGCAAAAACATGGCTGAAAGATGTCCTCCTGGCTGCCTCCTCCCTTAGCTGCAAGCTCTGTGCTGCACCTCTACAGGACATGGTTGCAGAGCTCAATTCTGTGATCTGCGGCAACAGCCAGCTTTAAGTAACTACAGGAATTCAACAATTTTGCATGCCCGTAAGTGCCTCTCTGGTTGAAAGGCAGGAGGTGGGATGCAGCCCGTGACGAATTATCAGAACAAACAACATGCACAATCTGCTAATGTGGGGAACTCCAAATTCTGTATGAATCAGTTCTTTAGAGCAAACAGCTCTTCCTGTGGTCTCAGTTCCTTATGTTGCATTTCATGCTCTGAAAAACTTTGAATCAGTCTGATGAGGGGGCACCAAATTTGTATGGAATAAAATTTCTTAATCCCTCTAGTTCTTCAATCTTGCCACTTAATCTGGCATTTAACCAACATGTATAAAGTATCATGGCTGGAAGTAAAGCAGCACTTTAAAGCAATCACTCTGGCTATTAAGGACTCCCAGTGATGAAAGAATAGAAAAAAACTAAGTAATACAGATTAGAGATTTTCTGAAGTCTTTTTGAATTGGCTGGACTATATCTCCAAAAGACAGATGGTTTGAACAGAGTTGCAGACATATTTTCTTCACAGATTTTAAGGCTTCCCTGAAATTGTAGCCTCTCTGTTTACCAGAACATCAAGAAATACTAGCTTGGCTGGTGTCAGAATTGATTTTTCAGTGCTGATCTGAAATCTGTGGCAGAACGTAAGTGAACAATAGGCAATGACATGCAAGTGAACAGCTTTGTAACTCTTATGCTACACATTTTGCTGCTCCTGAAGGTAAAGAAAAGACAGCAAAACCAGTCAGGTGAGTATAGGGATGTTGCTTGCACCTGTGAGAAAAAAACAATGGTTGGACACAAAAGCAATAAATAAGTGCTGAAGAGAAGGAAAGAACCTATTTCTCAAAGGACCCCCACGATTTATGATCAAGTTAGCAAATGTCAAATAATGGAGCTGTAAAGGGGGCAGGTGGTTGTTAAATCCAGAAACTGTATTTGCATTTGCACTGAGTTTTCCAGTGAGTGAGTCATTACAGTTTTCCAGAAGCTGTGATGTCAGGCACAGCTTCATGTGGAAATAAGACTTTGTTAAAAATATACTTGTTAAGCATTTCCTCTTTACATCTGATTCATGCCTCAGTGGATGTCATAATATTTAAATGGTTGCTTACTGTTCAGAGTGTGTAAAATGCATAACTTGGGAATGTACTTAGTCACTTGTGCAGAACTGTGAAGTCAAGGGCAAAAGGCAAGAGTGAGTTTCCAGGCTGAAGGCTAGACTGCTGGATGAAAAACAATAAGGATGGTGTTGGGTACAGACTCACAGCACTGCTCATACATCTTAAACAGATCTTTGTCAGGCACAAGATCACACAGTCCCCACAGTAATAATAAAGCAGCATGCCTTCTGTTTTTTACACACTTCTCTCTTTGAAGAATTGTATTTAGGAGCCAAGTCTTCTGACAGATTTGACAAATTTTTATTACTGTGTGTCCAACACAAACAGTTCTTCTCAATATGCTTAGAGAACAGCAAAAAATCTTTTAAAAAACACAGAGGTGCTTTCAGCTCCAGTCAAGTGAGATTAGTCAGTTTAGTGCGGCTGCATGGCTGCAGTCATTAATTGAGAGCCAAGGGAGATCTGTTCTACAGAGAGCAGAGTATTTTACAGCATATCTCGGGTAAAACATCTTCTGGTCAGTATTAACTCCCAAGCCTTGTTAAACAGCATAATTGAAAGAAAAATGTCACATAATTTTGCTCCTAAATAATTGATGGTCGCTGAGCATTAGACAAAAGGCCTGATTCTCTCTCCCCTCTCTAAGGCTCTCCAGGCCTCATCTGCAGAAACCTGCCTGCAGTCAGTGGAATTTATGGGGGTGTAAAAATACTGTAGCTGATAAGAGAAACAGGCTGGGTACATGCCTGCACAGCTTTTGTTTACTATGGTATTTCTGTTCTTTTGAGTTTTCATAGCCCTGTTTTCTTTTGCTGAATACACAGATGTGTTCAAGAGAGTAGGGGAAAATACCTTCCAATATGCAAATAAAAGACATAATTGACAACTTTGTAACAAATAGTGCTGGCATGTCTGTTGTGCGTAAAGCAGCTTAAGGCCTAGAGAAATCTAGGATTAACTTTTCTGTCGAGCATCATTTTCCAACAAAAAAAAAAGTGCAAAATCAGGTTACAAGCTAAGAACACTTAAAGGAGAAAAAAGAAATATATTTTCCTTGTGTGAAAGACAGATGGACTTTAGAAAGAGAGATTATAAATAGTTCTTTTTTCACACAGGAATTTTGAAAGCAATTCATTTACTGACTTAGGAATCATTTCCTCTAATGCTAGGGTGACCTTTCTAACTTTTCGGGTTCACAAAGGACCTTATTCACAGCATGCAATTCATACATAGCTATGAAATTTTGCATAATGCAAGTGACACTTCTTGATCCATTTTCCTCTTCTTTCTCTTTCTTGTGAATTGCAGCTGTTACATCTGTAGCAGTTTCCATAGTAACAGTCAATTTTGGACTTTACTAAAGGGTGGGAATGAGTAGCTTGAGAGTGATTGACCAGGAAATAGGTTTAAAATGAACAATTATAAAACATTTAGAGGCTACTAGGGAGAAAAACCCCACCACTGAAAAACCTTAAACCCTTTCCAGCCCCTTACAGTGTTAACCCAGCCTTCCAAAACCACCCCAAACAGCAGTTCTGAACACATAAATCATTAACACTATGACCTGAGATTTGGCAGCTTGATAACACAGTGGTTTCTATTGTGAAGATTATGGTAGTGTGGCTTGGTGCTAAATTTTACCACTAAAGAGTCCTGTCATTTCTGCAATTGTTCCTGTTTCTCACAGGAAGTGAGCTTGCCCCAGCAACGTCTGTGATAGATTCTCATGTGATAACGTTGAGGTGATCTGGGCAGGATTTGGAGTGATCGCCATGTACTAAGATTTAATAGTGACCACACGGCAGTTTGTAAATTTAATAGGCGTTCCTCCCCACCCTCTCCACCCCCAGCCCCCACCCCCCCGCCAAGTCAACTTTAGGGACCAATACCTTGGCCTCAAACACCACTGTCTTAAAGGGATGCTTATATGCATTCAGTTAAAACTGGAAAGAAGAAC
This sequence comes from Nycticorax nycticorax, assembly GCA_023375905.1. Taxonomy (NCBI): domain Eukaryota; kingdom Metazoa; phylum Chordata; class Aves; order Pelecaniformes; family Ardeidae; genus Nycticorax; species Nycticorax nycticorax. The sequence goes on from JAKFQP010000123.1 coordinate 1,247,330, forward strand.
AGCAGTGTTATGAACTGCTAGAAACTTAAAGAGCCTGGAAGATGGTTTGAGAGAGTCTACCATGACTGCTGCACAAGCCCTCCCTGTGGAGTGAATACTCTCTAGAAATAACTGTTGCAAATAACTTCAAAAGGAAAGACAATAGCGGAGAGGACAGAGATTTGGTGGCTTAGCAGCTAAAACTCTGAACCTTTCACCTCTGGATCCATGCTGAATGCCCAGCTTGAAGTTCTCAGAAAAAGTATTTTCTACTTCAAAATGGAAAGAACTTACCATACATAATTGGAAGTGATTTAGGATAAGGAGCTAGAATAGTAGTTTTATGGGGTCATGACCTTTTAACCTGCACATTTTGTCATGGTGCTTTTTACAGCTGATGACATTTAGTCCAGGGAATAATTTGTCTTGACATGTTTTTGTTTTGCTTTGCATTTGGTTTTGTAGCAGTGGCACATAGATACTTCTTCTGGTAAGTGTTTAGGTGCCCTAAATGTAATTTCTAGAAGGTTGATTATCTAGCTAATCTTTACAGAAATGGAATTCTGATTTATTGTAGCAGATAAATTACAATGCAAGTGCATATCTAAAATCAGCATTACAAAGGCATGATTGAATTTCTGTGGAAAAAAATTCTCAAGCAGACTAAACAGAGAAGGCAGATTCTGTGCTCTAAGGTCTGCTTGGTGGGGATGGACTGTGTGGCGGTTCCAGGTCACCCTGAAGTCTTGTTTTCCTGTAAACACTGTAGATACCTGTCAGAAGACTGAAGAAAATTGCACGATTAGGCCTGGAAAATAAAATTTATTTCCTATTATCAATCTTTGCATCATGCAATAGTTGCTGTATATTATGACCTGGCCCAGTCTGAAGTTGTGCAAGTCTGTCAGCTGGGTTTCTGTGTAAGAGATGAAGACACTTGGAACTTCATACAGTCTGCATCTACAGTGTATGTGAGCAGTAGCTATAGTTCAGTTGTTACCAAAGCCTTTGCTTAAGTCTTCACCAGAACAGACATTCTCTTATATGCAAAATCAATTAACATATTTATGCATACATACATATATACATATTTGTAAATAGAAGCTAGGGCTTAAGAGTTTGGAAGAGATTTCAGCTTATCCTGGTATGACTTTGCTAACCTTCTTCAGAAATACTATGGTAAGAAAAAAGAAAAGCATCTTAGGAAACAATTGAGCAGAAGTTTAGCCCTATGAATCACGATAGGTTAGGGAGAGTGGGAGCAGGAAAAAAAAAAAAACAAAATTCAGGAAAAAAGTGAAGTACAACAAGATGACTGGTGAAAAAGGGTTAAGTGCTTCACTTCGTGCAGCTTGGCAAATGGAAGAACACAAATCATTGCAAAGGAAAAAACACGGTTGGAAATCTCTGGAGACTGACTTCACATGGCTAATTTACAACCACATGCCGCATCTGTCACTTTTACAAATCAATGAGAGTGCCTACCCTTTAATAGCACAGGGTCACTGGTAAAGGTTGCTAGTGTCGGCCATACAGACGAGACCTTTCAGGATGCCAGAAAAGAACCTTGGTGACGCACATTAACACCCACACGCTCCTTTATGTCACTTCCAATTTACTTTATTTTAAATTGTCAGCTAGCAGAGCTCACTCCCATATTAATAACTAGAGGTTTGCATCCAAGCCAGGAAAAATAAACCCTGCTGATAGCTCCATGAGGCAGCTGGCTTGCTCTAAGGAAAGCCAAAAGGGAAAGATTGAGCTCTTAGTCCTTCTTAGTAGGGTCTGCTATATTAAGGAAAGGAAAAAGATGATATGACTTACAGATGGCCCATGTGTAGTGTACAGAGAAACATTTGTATTTTGTTATTTTCTGCAGATACTGTTCAATAAGAGAGTGATTCAGTTCTTTTACAGTACTGGACTACAAAAGAAGACATTAAGGCCACATAGTAATACAGAATGTTCCCACGAGCTGGAACAAGTTTCTCCAGCCCTGAGTTTATATTTCTCCATGGTATTACTAGGTATTTAGTTCTCTTTCTTACACTTTTTCCAGTCTTATTGGAGAGACTTAATAGGTTTGGTTCATTTTTTGAGTTCAGCTAGTGGAAGCTGAGCTGTGGGATTTGGTGCTGGAAACATTATTTGGGTAAATCAACAATGCCAAATGCCTCTCAACCCAGCTAGCAGGCAGTCCCCCAGATCACATAGCTATCCCTGCTCTTTAATAGCACAGGGCAGGATGCAGAGCGACATACCTGGGAGAAGTGCTGATGCAGCCAGTCCCATAAGCATACTTCGCCAGGGTTACTCCTCCAGGATCACAGCTATCCATTCAGGGGAAATCGCAGAGGCCCTGCAGTGCTCCCCACGGTGATTGCAGCTTCCTTCTTTCTTGTGCCTAATCAGGTGAATAAACCCATAGATTTTCTTTCCGGCTTCCTCACCTAAGGAACATTTATCTACAATTTTGACTGAATCTGCACATGAGAACCTTGCTTTTACAGACAAACCTTGAGCTTGTTCATTTGATATCTTCAAAGTGAATGTATTCCTCTTTGGATGGTTGTTAAACCTGCTCCTTGACAATTTTGTTGGAATCATTCCCTATTTGTAATTTTATTGACTGCAGCTGTATCCCTTCAGTCATATTATTTTCAAAATAAAGCATCCTGGCACATTTTTTTCTTTGTGTATGGAATCCTAATTGTCTTCTTTTCCTGGTGATTTATAAATATGTAAAATGCATAGATCTCAGTAGCAATCTTGTGGCATCATCACCTTTGATAAAAATGAAATTTTATTTCCTATTTTTAATGCATAGCTATGTTTTGGTGTTGTCTTCTCTCCTATTCTATAGCACCTTTCGAACCAGCCTTTGATGACGAACAAGGCTGAAAGCTTTTCTGAAAGTTCAGCTACGTGGTATCAGCTAGCTCATGCTTACTTACATGCACTTGGTGATTTCTTCAGAAAATCTAGTGGCTATACTAGCTATAACTTCCAGCTACAAAAGCAAAAGGATGTCATATTGATCTCAGTGAACATTAACTCTTTTTTTTTTCCATCTTTCTGGAAATGAATTTTAATGGCCTGAAGTTTCCCTTTCAAGTATGTGGTTTTCAGGATTACCTTGAAGCAACTTTAAAGATTGGTGTCACATCTGCCACTTTCCTTTCCTCTAAAAGGTAAGTTAAATATGTCTACCTCATCAGTAGTCAGTCTTTTGGATTGCAGAATAGATGTACCCTAAATAGCAATCAATTTAGCAACTCGATGCATGTCAGGATGGCAAAAAAGATTGAACTAGCTGCCATCTGTGAAATGTTAAGAGAGGACTAAGTACACCTCTACAGAGAAAGCTGTAACATTTATTCAGACTCGAGCTTCTGCTAAGAACTAACTCTATTCATGTACTTCTGCTGAGGCAGCCGAGTTCTGCATAGGAAATAATAACTGACCTAGCTGTCAATAATCTAAACTACATGCATTTCACAGTAGCCGATCTACGACTGGTGACAGACAGGTGGAGAAAGTGGGCTGTGACCACATTTGGCAGAGGTGCCCCAAAATAAGGATGTTGTGGAAGTGATTTATCAATGACAGTGAAAATTTTGCTCCTGGATTTACCCCTGTTAGGCTGGTGTTTACTAGGCTGGTGTAGTCACACTTTTTGATGTGATAGCAGAACAGAAAAAAAACTTGTAGAATTGTTGTTGCTGTTGTTGACAACAGAACACGATACAGCTCTGCTCCTGCAGTGAAGCAAAACATTTTCTCTGTTGGAGAGATTTGCAAAGTATACAATCTGGTATTAATGAAAAAATATACAGCTATGAAGGACATCTCTTGAATTTTACTTTTTGAAACTGAATCAATCAACTGAATCTTCAATCAATCATTTCTGCTCTCAGGCTCCGATGATATCTGCCATGTTCACACTGTGACTTGGCAGACACAGGCTACATATGAATGTAGAGGCTACTGCTGTTTAGAATAGGTTTCTGGACTTCTTTCTTTATAATATATCATTATGTCATCCCAGGTTAAAAAAATTGGTCCTTCAACAAACTTTTCCTCAGGATTTACAGCACAGACTGACTGTTATACTGTGGTAATTACTGTAATTAAGAATTGATTTTTTACTAATGAGAATTTTATCATGAATGTGTGCATTGTACAGTGGACACTGGACTGATACTGGGCATTTTGGTCATCTTTTCAATAAAACTCTCGGGAGTTTTCGACCTAATACAACCACACAGGGGACCAATAGGGAAATAAAGCATAACATATAGATGCAATAAGAAAGGTACAGTTACATTGTCCTGTTTAGGCAGAGGCTAATGTTTGGTAAGTCCGTGATGCTGTTTGGCTTCATTTCTCACCTGTGCTTTCCAGAATTGCAGAGCGGTACACAAACTCTTTAAGAAGTACAGCTGGATACATCTGCTTGGCAGTTTTAGTGACCTATACTTAGCTTTTACTCAGTTGCTCTCAGTGTGTTGTTGTCATTTGTTTAGGCCAGACTGACAGTCTTAATCATGCCTTACTGGCTTTGGTTCAAGTCTATAAAAATGTACTACTTACTTGTGGTTAAGATGCAGAAACAGTTCCTAATTTGTTCTTTTCTTGCACTTGCAGTAATTAAAATATGCTTAGGATAAAGCATTGTTAAAAATAGTTTATCTCACAGGAAATCAACACATCTGCTGAAATCATGCTGAACCACACTCTCACAGAGGAAATGAACACTGAAGGTAAGGTAAAGGCAATCAATGCAGTTCAGAGATACATGCATAGTATCAGTTTTAGCTCTTGCATTGTCTTTATCCAGAAGACATTTTGTACAGGGTGAGCCTGATACACCATACTGAAACCCATTAATTTCTTAAATTGTCAATAAATGCAAAGTTCTGAAACCACATGCAATGGCTGGTGAGGAACATAGAAATTTTGTTCAAAAAAATGGTCTTACGTTGCTAACTCTCCTTGTTTTCCCTGTTCCATTGGTGCTTTAAGGAATAACAATGTTCCTAATGCCTCCTACGGGACAAGTTGCTTTCTTGTGCTGGATAACCCTCTTAGGGCCAAATACACTACACAGGAGATATAAGCTAAGATAAACAAGAGCCCAAACTGCCCTTTATGTTACACTGTCTATAAAAAAAAACAACAAAGGTCTATTCAGACACAGACTCTTTTGGGTTAACAATAAGAGCATTAGAATTACAAGAGTTCTGTTTTATATATTTTCATCACAGAATTATATATTTTTTAATTTAGGTGCGTAAGAAAAATGAGAATTTTCTGTATTTCTTAGATCTCTTGCCTGGAGAGAGTTGTACTTTATTGTTTTAGACCCAGTTCTTGCTGTTCTATCTTTTTTCTTAATTCAAAGTGCTCCAAGGGGTTTTTTTTACTCTTCCTTCTTTCTATAGTTTTTGATGTTCTCTAGAGAATATAGGCGGGTGAATAATATCAAATTTTATCTGTGCATCACCCCTGCTCAGCATGATCCCACAGAAGAAAATGGAAAGAATAATCGACACTGGTCAAGGAGCTAGAGGCTGAACTTGATCCATAATTAAACAATACTTTCACATGGCTGAGTGAAGAGCAAGCAGCTATCACTGCTCTCTGATGTTCTTTTATAAGGCTCATCTCCATTTGAAAGCTTACTTTAAAAAGTGGTTTTTTCCCTGCTAGCATTTTCAGCAAAATTTTAGATTATGTTCTAGGTATTTAAATTATTTCTTTCTTTTATATATACTCTGATATTTTTTTCATTTGTTGGTGACAAATACTGTGGCATGAAAGTGAGAATGCACTGAACTTCAAAGAAACTCTGGCATAAGCAATGCAAGAATTGATCATCCTTTGCCCCTGCTCCTAGGAGGCAGGAGGAGGAACTGCCCCACAGGGATCTGCACTCCTTTCTTGGTCAGGATGCTGAGGAAAAGAAGTGGTACGAGGTGGCATGGGCTGGCAGAAAAGGTGGTACCCAGAAACAATATGCCTTTTAAGCATCCTTGGCAAGGATGGCAAGGCTCCTGGAACAGTGCATCAGAACAAAATAAATTCAAAGCCAAAAATGAAACCTGAGAAAGATATGCATCTGCTCCTATTATTTGTACTCAGGGAGGTAGCGTTGATTTCTTGGCCAGATTCCTAATGTCTCCTTGCTTGTGAAATTAATTCTGGACACTACCATTTTCATCCCAAACCTTTGTTCTTCCATTTTGGATGCAAATCAGAAATGCCAGGCCTAGTGCAAGCCCCAGAGGATGTCTCTCTGACTACAGGTGCTCGCAACACCCACCTTGGAGGTGAGATTCTCACTGCAGAGATTACTCATGAAGTTATGATCTTTCATGATTTTTCACTGAAGCACTGCTATAGACCTGCACCTAGCCAAGGTCTGACAAACTAGATGACATTAGGTATAAACTACAAAAAGTGTGTCAGCTCCACATAGATTAAACAGATATTAAATAATGGCTTTTTCTGAGTGAGTGTGTGCAGCAGCAGGAGAAAGATTAAATCACATGACTGGTCTTCTTCACTCTGTGTTTATAAAGAACAGTAAGTGTGTCTTCTGCCTGCTAATCCTGGTGGCACAGGCCACCTGTCCTTTTGTTGGCAGGTTTTCTTCAAGAAGAGTCATTCTGAGTGAATAAGAACTTTTGCCCATATAAATCTGGGAAATACTTTTTATCTTGGCCATAGAAGCCTTTACCAATCACTTATAAAGTAGACAAAGGATGCACTGTTGTGTACCAGATAACCACAAAACCAACATCTTTGCCATATTAACTTCAGTTATGTTATTACAAGTTATTTTGAAAAAAAATTATTGCAGGGAAATAGTGCAACAATTTATTTTTAAAAAATATTACAGTAATTCTGTAAATTACTATTTTTCTTTTCAATTATTCCTAAAATATTTTTGGAGGCATAGACCCCCACTCAATATCAATGGGGAAAAAATTAACCAAGAAAAGCCAAGCACTTCTTTTTTTTGTTTTATTTTTACTTCCACAACATTGAATTCTCCTGTTGTATTAGAATATTTTCCTTCCTTACTTTAGAAAAATCTATTTACATAAATGTGTTGACTTGTCTCCCTTTCAGATGGTTCTTGGAAGTCATGTACATAGCACATACATACCAAAGCAATGGTGTTTTTTGATTCTGTGATGTAGCAAACATGAAAAGAAATTTTGGCCTCTGGGATTATTTGTTTTCCTTTCTAGAGAAGAAAAGGAGAGTAAAGAGTATTATAAAAGCAACTACTCAGAATTGATCAGAACTTAAGCATGAAAGCAAAAGAATAAGAGGAAAATAATTACAATGAGGCAGAAATGAAAAGACTTACAGGAATCCTATGTCTCTGTATTGAGATAGTATTCCTTTGAAGGTCCAGTGAGTATTTTCTGATAATCATTAATACATAAGTAGCTTTAGCTGTAATAAAATTTATCTGATACTGTTGCAAATACTTTACCTGCGTTGGCGTAATAATTGGGCATTGTGTTAGTCACAGGACCTTAAAGAATAAAAAATCTGTGAGGTTTACTCCCATTTTAAGAGAAAACATTTACAGGACAAAAGGTGCAAAGTAGTAAGCACTGAATTTACTGTAATGGCTAAGACACAGCACCTACTCTGAAGAGCTCCTGTATCCACAGTGTGAAGATATAATAAGATCTTAACAGTGTGGAATATAGCCTTGAGAGCAAGGCTGTAAAATGCTGTGATTAGAAAAAGAAATAACAGGGCAGAAACAAGATAATTGACCATAGAGAAGATAGGAAAGAAAAGAAAGCAAGATTAAATGCTAACAAGGAACCTATTTCTGGAAGATATGGTCACAAATGATTGCCCCTTATTTCATTTAGAAGAAGCAAGCTTAGCAATGGTTAATAATGTAAGGTAGGTGTTGTGAAAGCATATGATGTAGATTTAAACCATGCTTTTGATGAAAATGATCCAAAGAATTGATGGTGGGAGGCAGAAAGAAATAAGGCAGAGGGAAACAGACTCCAGTTCTTTTATTTGCTTAAAGGATGAAGTGATCCTAATTAAATAATCTCCCTTGATTTGTGTTGAGTAGTAATGACATTTTCTTCCCCTGGCACTGAAGTGTGTTTTACAGTTTCAGCAGCGCTCTGTGTTTAAATCCTATTATTGCCTACCAGAATAAACAAGAAGTTTAACACGATTATCCGGGATGTTCCACTTATTTAAAGCTGGATTTGTTACTACATCTATCAATAGGTGCAGCATTTTCTTAGACCATAAGATAGCAAGCATCTGTTTGCCTTTCTCTGACAGTGCTGCTTGATGAAAATTATGCTGGGTTCAGGGAGAAATTTTCTCAGAATATATTAAAAGGCCTGTTTCTAAACATACTATTCTTGAGGGCTGTGATGTTTGGAAAAAGGGGGACAGTGAGCATAACACAACAAATAATCTTGAACAGATTTTTAAGATGGAGGAATGAGGCATGTGTATATTCGCAGGGGCTCCTCTGAAACAAAGGATAAAAACTCTTGAGCACTTCAGGCATACACTTCCTCTGCCATCCCTAGTTTATACAGGTGACAGAGTGACCGCATTTTTTGTTTCAAACTGAATGTTTAAAAGTAGCTGTGTAACACAGGGTTGGCAAGTCCCACTGAACAAAATGCTGTAGGCTTTGTCAAGAACAGAAGGATGGTAATAAGTGAGGTGCCTAATTCTGGGTACCAGTCTTCGAGCATCCTGTCCATGCTGCCTGTGCTGAGCTGCAACTAAATGAATCCCTGGAAAATCTGAAGTATTCCCATTTTGAGGTGTTTAGAGAGGCTGCATGGATATTTCTTCTATTTACAGTGGGTAAAGATGTTATAACTGGTCATGAGGAGACCTTTTTAATGTGGCTATTGCTGCTAATTAGGTCCTGTAGCAACACCCTTTTCCTTTGTGGTCAGAGCAGTGAATGTGTGACCACTTCTGGACATGACCAGCTCAACCCTGTTGCAAGTTTCATGGTTTGGTTTATTAAATGCCGTCGAGCACAAGAGGAAGACCCTGTGTCCTGTTCCAGAGGGCTGGATGAGGGTCAGATGAAGTGAGCAGCCTCCCACTGGCTGGGTTCTGCAGGTGAGCATGGTCATGATCCTGCACACTTCCAGCTTACCCAGCAGCTCATCCCCTCCTCTTCAGTGCCACGACCCCTACCCCCACCCCCACAAGGAGCCTTGCAGGACCAGAACATTCGTAGAGCAGGTAGATGACTACAAAAACCCCCACTATTTTAAAAATGTGATTTCCTCCTAATAGTACCACATTTCTGGAAAGCAGTACTCTGAAACTCATTTAGGTGCCACAGTCTCCATTGATTTTCTTAATACATATATATCTCTGTGAACTTTTTCACTCATTAGGACCCATTAGCTAGTTTACACCATGATATCATAATCATTAGAGAGTTACTCATTGCTAATTGAACATTTAAGACTGCTGCAATTCATAATGGAGTAAATTTGTCTAACGTATGAGGAGTCTATTGATAATTTTCCTTATTTGTTAATTTTATAGTACTTGTAATTTAAGCGTGTTCTCTGTTAATATATAAATAGTGTATCGTAGCTATTTGCTTTTGAAACAAGAGGGTTTGTGCAATTTGGAGGGAGGAGGGGGTGTATTAAATTTTTGCTAGAGGGTTTAACTGGCTACTGCTGGTAATTTTCCCAAACTCTTTCAAGCTTGAAGTCTTCAGCTGGCATGTGGTAAAGTCTGCTGCTAATTTTGGTTTTCTTTTCTTAAAAGGGTATACAGCCTGGGACTGTGGCTCTTTTTTTTCCATTTTATTTTTACAGTTTTTATTTTTTCTTACATTATATTCCTGTGGTGCATAGACAATGTAATAATGAACATACAAGTATTCTTCTTTGTTGGGAAAGCTGCAGCTTAACATCATCAGATTAAATTTGTCACTGCATGCAACTGTGCTCAAAGATTGTTTTAGCTCTTATTAGCAACATTGCACATTTTCTTATGCAAGATGCCAGTATAGGTGGACTCTACCAAGTTTTGATACCTTATTAGGATTGCAGGATACAGGTATTAAGATACCTTATTAGGATTTTGACAATTTATTATGATTGCAGTGCCCGTGTGTTTAAAATTGTAGGGTATTATCTGCACAGAAAGAGAAGTCCATGAAACACGGTGTGATCCTATGATGTGATCCCATACCAATGCTTGTATCAGTTGGCTTTTTGTATTAGAAAAAGCAATCCTCATAGCATTCCTTGCAGAAAGTTGTGTGGACATGTGTATGCTGTTTATGCCTACTTTTTTTTACACTACATTTTCCCTGGAAACTGATCTGCCAGGCCTAAGTTTTATTCAAGCAGAAGTGAGTTTTCATTTTGCTTTTCTATCATCTGTGGTCACGTGGCTTCATTTAATTTTATCATCTTATTGTTACATTTTATATAATAGCACAGGAAACAAAAAAATCTGCCTTTTCACAGAGAAGATTTTCCTTTTGAAAGAGAGGTGGTTGGCACTCTAAATTGGCTACAGCAATTTACAAGTAAAATTGGCAAAGATGGGTGAGATATGAATTGTATCTCCTCAGTGAATAACACCTATGATCTTCAATATACCACAGAAATTCAGACATCTGTTCTGTTAAACTTCTGATTGCTTGAAAATTGTCCTTACACACAAAACCCCCTGTGACTAGAGTATGTGGGTATCTTTAGTGCTACAGTTGTCAGCTCTAGTTAGATATAATAGAGACTGACTGTAATGTGCTTCAGAGAACCTTAAATGAGGAAGTCAGTGCTGTCTTGAAAAATAGAAATTGCAAGTGTCTCTGCTATGATATTCCAGCAGATATAATTGAACTTCATCAGGTAATTCTATCATCTTTGCTAGATCCTATTTTGCAAAACTGCATGTGTAAAATATCTAAATCTCTTATTTTTATTTCAGTGTTTGGAATCTTTCCAGGTCGTCACCTCAGAAAAATAGTAAAACATTTGGACCGGGATTTTAAAAACTGACCTTACAGCCAGTTTTCCACTTCCTCAAGTTGGACCTCATTGTTAGCCCATTAGCACTCAGGATTTGCTGAAGAACAGTGTTTTTTGAGAACAGGCTTTAGACTACCTTGAGATTATATTCGCTTTCAACGTTAAGTCATGGCTTTTAACTCTGAATTCCACTTTTTTTCAGAGAATTGTGTTCTGATTTGCCCTAGACATCGTTCATCAATCTTAGTATCAGTCTGACCATGATACTTAGCTGACCTGATTTCTGGTGCTGCATTGCCTGTTATTTCCACTTAGTTGAATGATACCACTGTTCTATTCTTGCAAGAGACTTTGCTGATCTGGATTAACTTCATTCAATGGATAGATGATCTTGTAGACATTTTTCCTGGTTTTCTTACATAATTTTTAATATTTTAAGAAAAATATTTTTACTTAATCACTGTCCCTGAATATTTTAATTACACCTTCTGCAATATTTCAAGAAAAATGTGGAGAGCTTAATGGGAGGGTTAAATTTACTCAACTTCTGGGCTGTTTCTTAAAACTTACCACATTAGCATTCAGTACTTCACCTTCTATCCTCCAGCCTTTGAGGAAGTGCTATATGATACGTGCACATCCCAAGTCACTGCTTCTGATATCCGGGAAGATAACAGATAGATTTATCCAGACTTTCAGTTACTTTTCAGCTTCGCTGATTTCCTTCCCAATCACTGGAAGAATTCTTCTATAAAGCAAGATACAATACTTGTTATGCTTACTTTTATGATACTTCTCCTGCTCTGGTTTTGTTTCACTTCCTTCAGTTCCTTCGGTGCTCCCTGTGTACAAAGCTTGCATGAAAAGTGAATTATAATAACATTGTTTTTCCATTTCACCAAGCCGTTTATAGTCAGATGAAACCTCTGAGTTTTTTTAAGCATTGACAGGCAATACAGAACAGAAGGTAAAAGTGTAGTGATATTTAGGGACCAGGAACCAGTCCCGCCCCCGAGTTGCAAATAAAGCTGCAGAGCTGCCTGCTGAGAACCTTCTCTGCTTGGGCAGTGCCTTCCCCCAAGCACCAAGCAGAATCACCACTCAACTTGAAAACAACATAATCTGGGTTGCTGGGGTAACTGACTGCATAAGAAAGATTCTGTTGGGGCATACATACAATTATGTCCTATCTTCATTCCTATTTTCAGTTTCCCTAGCCATGTTCCCCCCTCTTAGGGAGTAAATTAGGAGTTATTATTAAATTAAAGCCAAAGCTGCTGCAAATATAGACAATAATGCTGCTAATTGGACTCACGAATGCAAAACTGATCTGTAGGAGTCTCCCCAACCATCATGTTTTGTGTGTATGTTCGTGTATATAAATGCATGCAAAATTAAATCTGCTAAGTATTATAAGTTCATTTATTCAATTATGCTTTATTATAACTGTTAATCATTTTCAGTTTTATTTTAAATAGGGGTAATCATATAAATCCTCATACTTTTAGAAGATCATTACACAGATAGATGTTATAGTTTAATAGCAACATTCTAGTTGTCTACAAAATGCAGATATTGGAATCCGTATGTATTACCTATGTCTCACTCGAAACATACAATGTTCAGCCCCTAGTGTCAAGACTGGTAAGATTTCAGGTTAATCTCAAGAATTTAATATTGGAGCACATTTCCATCAAGTTCTGTTGGCTACATTTTTGCAAATAGAAATTTTCTCACAGCAGTTATGATTCTTGGTGATAAACAGTTGATTTGAGCAAAATCTTCAACACAGAAATAAGAATCCTGAATTTTGATACAAACACTCTAACTTTAGCCACACAGTTCTTAAACTTGGGACGATGTTATTGACTTTAGTATTGAAAAATAAGTGTTAACACCAAATCTGTTATCTAAATACAAACCAAGCTCTGCTGTGACTGTTCAGTCCTTTTAAGTGTACAACTGCACTAGACCATTTAAGAAATATCTAAATTAGTTATGTTTAAACTACAGGCAGTAATATGCAAAAGAACAACAAGATACTGCCATTAGTAAAGTCCTTTCCCTGTATTAATTGCATTCTAAGCAAACAAGGTTGTGCACTGTTTTAAGAAATGCAGTAATGTAAAAAGAAGTTTAAATTGAAAGCAAACTTTGTTTGAAAAAGATGGAAGAGATTTGATCCTTTCATATGGTTGTGGAAAATCAAAGCAAGAAATTATTTCATTTTTGCTCTCTGGTGAGACAGTGATCATTATGAAGCAGGTTTACTTTGAAATGCTGTCAGCTAGCATTGGTTTACTTGACATGTGCACTAACACTCTCCAGTGCAGGTTTCAGCCAAGTGGAAACAAATTGTTAAGATCTTGCTCTGTTTCAATTTGGTATTTGCAGCTTGCCTAGTGGAATTTCATTGTTCCAATAGTGTGGTGGATTTTAGAGTTCTGTTAAGATGTATTGGCATGCAACTTGGAAGTTATTTTTGTTTCAAAATTTATTATATATTTGAGATTTCAATATTCCTATACGATCGAGTGAAAAAATCTATCAACATCTTCTAGCTCCTAATGAAGTGACTCTCTTATAAAATATTACTGTTCAGATTTAGTATTAAGCATATTTTCAAAATTAACTGCATTTAGTTGTCTTTTGCCTATTTGTGTTGTAGAAAAATATGCCTCCCCTTCACCGTAAATCCCACATCCAAACAAACAAATCTTTATACTGTGACATAGTCTAATCTGTCCAAAGTAGCCTATTAATGTCACATGCACTACATTAATTTATTTAATCTGCTCCTTTCTCCAAAGTTAGACCTTAGGAACAGCCACAGAGGACAGCAGGATTTGATTCTTATGTAGGTTGGAAATAGAATCCAACATCAAGGCTGCTCCTTCCCAGGTCCCACAGCAGCCAGATTCCCACTCTTCTGGAGGATGGACTTGATGCAGTCCACATGAGTCCCAGCACCAGACCTCAGGAGGTCCCAGTTTGGTGGTACCACATGAGCAAGGAAGTGTTCCTGGCAGGTGGGTCCTGAAACATACCCAGGTCCAAAGCTGCTTCTGGCCATGAGGGTGGGCATGATGGGGAGGTCTGAATAGGGCCAACGTCCCCTGGCAAGCTACCCCCAATGCATATGTGTGTGCCTGTGCATTGGTGCACATGATGCTTTGGAACTGTCTTCAGTTCTAGTGTGCTGTTTTGGTTGTTTGATCTTAGAGTCTACCTTGAGCCTGAAAGACTCGATGCTTTGCACAATCACGTCTTCCACTTCTAACATTAGTGTTTCTAACCTAATATGTCTGTACTACTCCTTATTTCATTTTGCTGGATCTTTACACCTGGGTCCATTAGATAGCCCTAAGCAATGTTATTGCACTGTCTTCTTCAAGATCTGAAAGCAGTTTTTTTCTTTGAAGATATATCTTCATGAGCATGCATTTTCTTGGCCTTGCCTTTGCAAATTCTGTAAGGTTTCACATGGACAATAATAAGCCTTTAACTGGCTACCGAACATTAATGTTAAAAACCATAATGTTCTGATTCTATAGTTTTCCAATTTTCTCACTTAGATCTTGCCAGAATTCATAGTTTTTTTCTTATTTTTTTATTCATCTAAAACCTTTCTATAGACTAATTGTGTTTGGTACCCCAAATTACAAAAAGTTAGTAATTTTTTGAAAACTAAATTATAAATTTAAAAAACCCCAACATGGCTACAGTAAGATGAATGAAAAACAATATTTTATAAAGTAACAACTTCAAATATTATAAACTAACATCTTCAAGAACAAAAATGATTCTTTTTTAATGTTGTCTTGTCAATTCAATATACCATAGATCTACACAAATTCTCATGTCAGTAATTTATAAACTAACAGTTAGTTCAGAGGAACTTGGGTATGTCTTTCTGCTTCTCTGAAGAGATTAAGTTGCACAGAGTAAAGAGGTCTACTTCCCTAAGAGTTTGGCATGTGTACAATGTAGACTACATAAATAATAAAAATGGGCTGAAACAAAAGCCTTCACTGTGAATAGTCCCAAAGGTACAAGAACAACATCCTTTGGTTTGAATCTAATGTCAGACCCGTAATTTTCGAATGGAGATAAACTAAAACCTTGACCTTTGGGGAAATTAGGTTCAGAGATGATTCTTTTTTATTCAGCACCATCAATAAACACATCACAATAATAGATATTGCTCAGTGCAAAGGGAGTCTTGATTTTTAAACACATTGGTTTTGTTACACCTTCTGTGCAGATATTTGCTTTTTTACTTAAAAAAATACACAAAACCACCTTAAAGGTGTTGCCGATCTTGTTTAATGGAATAAAGTAATCTTTAAAGGACTTTTTTCTGATTGCCTTATCACATCTTTACAACATATATGCTAACCAGGGAAATCACCAATACTTCATCTGCACTTTAACAGCTTTGTTTCATTCTCTGGTCATTATTTCACATTCATCCTCATATACAGAACACCTTTTACATTCTTTCTCTATTTGCATAGCTATATCATCATAATATTGTTTGCTTGAGAAAATGTTTATCCTTTTATGCATATTTGTTGGCTGTATATACTTTCTTTGTATGTCTTCATACTTTCAAGCTTAATTTGATCCAGGAAGTAGTGTTAGCAAAATCACCATATGCAAATCTATTCTAATAATATCTCTGGCCTAGATGAAACCAGGAAATGTTGAAAAAAAAATCTAAGAGAGTCAATAGCTGACTCCTAAACTGGTTAGATTAACATTAGAAACAACCTTTTAAACAATTTGGATGTCATGTAATATAGAATTATAAGAAATATACTACATTTATCTCTTAAAAGTTCATATGAATATTTTCTTTGGTTTCATTTCACATGAAAATCAGTAGCATCTCTAAGTTATGGTGGGGATGCCTAAGCAAACCTGCGTCCATTAGAATTTTTCCACTAATTCATTCTACATCCTTTTTTTTTTAAATTATTATTTAAATGTAAAAAAATTACTGGAAGGTATTTTAAAGAAAATATTAAGACATAAAATAAAAGCCTAATGGATACTATTGAAGAATAGTTTTGATTTCAAAGCAATGAGTATGCAAAATACAAAAATAATTTTAAGAATCATATTCATTCAGTCAGGAAGATGAAATTACCTGTGCAAATAGTGTGTCCAAAAGAAAATAATCAAAACACGTCTGATTTTATATATCAAACACACAGCATATTTTATGAAGCATTTACAAGATAATTACTTACAGAAATTACCCTATAAATAATTTAGGAGAACAGATACTCAATTTTTTTATAAGTAATTTTTGTAAAGGTTTTAGCTGAAGAGACAAAACTTACTGGTCTTTGTCAAAAAATATTTGTCTGTTTTCAAAGAATGCAAAACAATAACATCATTTGCCATTTTTACATTAAAGTATTAAGATGAGTTCTGATACAGGATCATAAATAATCCTTAACTAATCTGAAAGGATGTGTAGGCTTATGAACTTTAAATATCTTTTTAATGAAACTGGCTGAATTCCAAATTTACAAATCTATGTTTCTTTTTATTTTGGTTCATACTGTAATCACGTTCATCTTTTAACAGATATCAAATGCTGTGTTGCATCATGCCCTTGAAACTGCACGATTTAGAAGCAAGAGAAAATTCAGTGTCTTATCTGTAGATGACTACCCGGCCCTTTTGAAGTAAAAGGAAATTTTTTGTGTGGCAAATATATTTTTGGAAACTGCCTATGCCTGTGATAGGACGTGAATATGTTGACACATTCAGCTTTGTATTTGATCTGAACAACACTCTTTTGAAACAGTATATTACACTGTTACATAAAAAGCGAAAGCTCACTAATTATAATTACCCACATTACATGCAGGAAAAATACAGCAGATGTATATGGTATCTTTTGTCTCCTTGGTTTTCAATGACAGAAGAAAAAAGCTATAAATGCTTCAAACATGTAAACATTAATAATTTCTTTAAGCATACTCTTTCTCCTAAGGTGCAGCATTTAGCCTTAATGAAATTTTTGTCAGGACTACAGATGATGATATGCAAGAGTATTTTGCTTGGGCTTTTTTTCTTGGTTTGAGGGTTGGGGGTTTCATTTGGGGGGGTGGGGGGGAGGAGCATTGGTTGCTTTTTTTTTCAGGGGGATATTATCCCTATGTGACTAGTAAGCTTAGAAATAGAAATAAAATCCACATTAAATGGCTGTTTCATTTAAACTGTCACACAATTGCCTTTATTATTCCAGCTGGCTTGGAGAAAGAAAGTTCTCTTTGTTAATGAGACCAACACAACTCATCCCATTATGCCAGCTCTAACCTAATAAATCAAATATTTGCCCATTTCTCCTTCATGTTTTTCCAAATAGATTTTTTTCTCATGGCCATAAACTCTAGTGTGGAATAGGTGTTGTGTCTGGATACCTTAAGGAGCAAAAATGAATGGGAAGGCCTGTCTGTAATTCCACGCAGCAGGGAAGGATAGTTGAAAATGTCCCGGAGGCAGGGAGGATGTAAGGTATCTTCTCCCATTCGTGCTTGAGTATAGCTCTGACTAATGTCACCACGTTACCTTCTTATTAAAATGCTTCCTTCAATAATCTTTAGCAGGCTTCATTCATGTATCTCTAAGCACTGGAAAAATAGTATGGTTGCTAGTGTTGGTGGAGAGACAGTGTCGCAAACCTAGCTTAAAAACTGTGAGAATCTTACCCCAGTATTTTAGCAAAGGACAGGGAATGGCAGGGTGGTGTTATGATTTCTCTCAGGCGGTAGAGCAAGCTAGAAGTTATCATTAACTCATGAATTCTTGAACTTCAGCAACATTCTCAGTGCATGAGGTCAAATTGCTTTCTGTAACCAGAGCATGCTTATGAAGAAAAATATTTCCAGTGCGAGACCTCTGATTTAACATACAAGAAAATTTGCTTGCTGCATCTTCTGAATTTGTGACTGCAGCCCACCAGTTAGGTTTTGTTTTCTTTACACAAATGAGGGAGTGCAAACACTTCAGTGATACATTCTGCCTTTCAAAAGGTCAGAAAGCCCGCAAAAGCTCTGTTACAGTTGTACAAGTTGTGATTATGCATCTAAGGGAAAACATGGCAGAAACTGCATAAGAGCTCTGTTGCTGGCAGAGGAAAACAAAAGCATCAAGCAAGGAGTCAGCAAGTGCAGCTTGGGATGAGGCTGAGTACCCTGAAAGGGGGTCAGGAAGCTCAGCGTTGACAGTAATGAGTAGAGTCTCTGATGAAGTAGGATCATGGTGGGTCAACATTTCTTCAGAGAACTTGTGTAAGGAAGAGATTTACAATGGGGTTTTGAAGGATCATTTGGCTTGAATCGGCTTGGCCAGCCAGTAGGAAATCACACTACTTTTGTGGTTATCTCTGCCATAAATTACACAGCTCCTCTTAGAGCATGATGTACTGAGGAAAGCAGCATCTCCCCTCTTCCCCTGTCACCTAACACACCATGTTCACTCTTCACTTTGTTGGTAGGAATGCATGGGTGATACCCTTTTCTGGAAGAAGAGGCCAGTGTGATAGAGAGAGGGAAACTGCAAACTGTTTGTCATGGGTAGATTTATTGCATTTTTACACAGTGCATGTAGGCAACAACTCGTAGTTCTGTATGCTTAGAAATGACAGCTGTGAAGGCTTTCCTCTTACTGTGACAATAATGTCATTATTTAAACACAAGAGGCCATATTTGGCACTGCCTGTTCATGTAAGCAGAAAGTGCCCTTCCTCTGGAGTTTCTCTGGCTCATCACAGCCGATCCTGCTGCCATAAAGTGACTGACAGCTTTACCACAGGCACTGCTGAACCAGAATCGCATCCTAAGAAACAGTTATCTTTAACTGTCTTCAAATAACTGCCTTCTGTTTGAAAAGTCTTCTAAGAATAACCCGATTTAATACAAATAAATACGAGACCAAAATGAAAAAATACTTTTTATGTATAGTACAAGGGGAAATATTGTTAATAATTTGCAGATGAAGCTTCACAAGATGCTGCAATACAGGATAGGCTACACTAAACAGATAGAGCATTCACTATGATAATGAGGTAATGCTATGTCAGAATGGATATTAAAGGCCTATAGTAAACCTCCAGAAATATCCTGCTTTAGCAGGGGGGTTGGACTAGATGATCTCCCAAGGTCCCTTCCAATACTTGCAGTTCTGCGGTTCTGTGAGTCTGTGACCTAAATGTTTCCAGAAGCCTGGATATCACCTATAAAGCCATCTTTTCTCTAAAGTAGGTGCATTGTTTACATTTCATGAAGAAGATTGATTGAGAAATATGGGCCATATTATTTCAGTTGCCTGAAGTCAAAGGTGTAAACTTTGGAACTGGTCACAAAGGCAGATAAAAGTATAATTCAGGAGAACACAGAGGAATTGTATTTCCTCTTTAGAGACTCCCTTGTTGAATCATGCAGAAACTATTGATTATATTTCAAAGGTGTTTTTTTTTAAACACATACCAGTGACTTCATCTGTCTAGAGCTGTCTGAACTTCAAACAGATTTGGGAAATACAGTAGATAAAAGGAATATATGAGACATAAATTATGTCACAAAGATGGCAGAAGTCTTTCCCCAAAAGAAGGTCTTTTAATAGAAAGAGTAAACTTTTCCCTGCTCACTGGTAATCAGGAAGATGAGACAGAAATATATGTATCTTAATAAATCATTTAAATGAGAGTTTTAAAATAATAACTTTCTAATCATGCATAAGAATCTGTCAGTTCTTTCATATTATTATGAAAATATGTTTTACCTTCTAATTCAAATCTGTGTTCTTAGTGTTTGCTAATTTAGATTTTTCTATCCTGAGTATGGTCACATCTGAGAAAAGTTGATGTGCTACTCTCTCTGATGACATTCACAGAAAGACATGAAGAGCCTTAAGGAAGCATGGGCATCTTCTGCAGCTTTTATTACTTGTGATTAGAGAAAACTCTGGCAGCGTTATCGCATTGAGCCAACAGCTTGAAGGTATGGAGGATATCCTGGGCAGCTGGGTGCCCCAAGTCCCTGCTTTAAGTCAGGCAAAACAGTGATCAGAAAACACTGCCCCAGTTGACTGCCTTCTCACTGAGCCCCTGGGAAAGCAGAGAGATGTTTGCAGCCTCAGATATCCTTTCTGCAAGGTCTGATGCCTGTGCTTGAACCTTGCTGCAGAGGGAGGTGGGGGTGCCAAAGCCCAGGTATGGGGACCTTGGCTGACGAGCAGTACCAGGACCCTCAGTGGCTGCAGCCCTTCCCACGGACACAAGTGTGTTCCTCTAGCAGAAAAGTGGACACTTCCAGCCCTCACCAAAGGATGGGCAGAAATAAATTTGAAGATTTCAATATGTACAGTGGCAATAAAGTTGCCAAGACTCTTTGTTTTCATGGCTCACTAATAAGGGTAAAATTAAAAGGGTTTCTGTTAATTAAAGAATGAGGTGAGAACACTGTAAAGACCACAGGATTTAAACTAAACATAATTTAATTTATTCTGGAGTGGGAAGGAATTTCTTTAAAAATGTGGTAATGTGGGGATGAAAACTTCATTTTTCAGTACCATGTGAGAATAATGAATTTCCTGAGGTTACTGTAAGGGACAATATTTATAAACTATGCCATCCTACCTTGATTGGTTTTTATGTTACCAAAAGTCCATTTTCAGGTCTATTTGTACCAGGGAATTGTTTCTTCAACATTATGGCAGGCTGCCTGATTGGAAGGGTTAGGTCTGGAGGAGAAAAAATGCACAGCACATGGCATGAGGGAAAAAGAGCTGTTGCTCTGTGCAGGTGGGGTTCTCCAGGGATTTTCTGCCTGCCAAACACTCCCTAAATTTCTTACTCTATCCTCTGGACATTCAGGCAGAGGCTGTATAAGAAGAGTAACAGTTACATTCTGCTGGTTCTGTGCCGAACTGATGTGTCCATGATGGTAGTTCTCCTGTTTATTTGACATGGTTGACTTATGATGTCTTGGTTGTAGCTTGTTTGTCCAGCTGGGCTCTTCATTCTGGCAGATTTGCTTTCAAGTGCCATCTACCTCTGCGAAGGTACCTTTAGATCTGCTTTTAGTGAAACAGGTGAGGAAGGAAACTGACAGGTAAAATTGCCACATTATTGAAAAAAACCCAGATGCATGAATGCTCTGTGAGAGGCAGTACTTCAGATGCCTTTTCACTGGCAGGTTTAAAATGCATCATTTGTCCTTTGCCTCTGTCAGCCTGGTTCAGCTGTTTTACAACACTGTTAAAAAAAAAAAAGGGGGGAAAAAGGGGAAAAGGTGGCAGTCTTGCCTTCCAGTACCATTAACAGCTAATCTGTTAAACTACTAAAGTATATACAAATGAGTAGGTCTCATATATATTTGTCCAACAAATCTACCAGCTGTTATCAAGCTACCTGAGGGGAAATGTAAGGGATGAGAAATTCCCACAACTCACCTATGCCAGGAAGGGAGGAATCTTTCTCTGTAGCATCACTCAAGCGTAAGTGATGAGTCCAGGATGCCTTCTGGCATCACAGGGCTACTGAGGTGCATGCTGCAAATGGTTGGATTTGATGATCTTAATGGTCTTTTCCAACCTAAATGATTCTTTGATTCTATGAAAAACAGTAGATCTCCAGTCTTCAGTGTGTTCCAGACAATATTTTTGATTTTTATTCTTTTTTTCAATTGTTCTTGTCCCCAAGGTTGCAGGTAACTTTGTGAGTAAGAAGATCTGTCATTTCCTAAATGAGAACCTACCGCTCTGCATTATAGTGCAGCAATGTACGATGTAAGAAGTGGTGACCCTTTACAATGGATTTTCTTCCATTTGTTCACTGAAACTTCAAGGACTTCATTTTGATTCTTCCTTCCTGTTTTTACCTCAGAGGTTGGAATGTTAGGGTTATGAAACTAGAAAAGCTCTAGTCAGATCAAAAGAGGTGGCAAACAAGTACATTAAGTGCATAAAATCCTCCCCTCCAACGTATATGTTTTATGTGAGCACAGCATTGGTGAATTATAGCAAAAAATCAATGTAATTTACACAGCTTACATAAGTTCTCTCCCTCTTCCCTCCTAGCATAAAATAAAATAAATAAAATAATTCTTTATACCTTTCTCAATAAATGTACTTCTGATATACTTCTTATCAAATTAGTCTGACGCTTTTCCCTTTCAAGCCTGACATGCCATTAAATTGATGTGAAAAGGTTTTTAAAAGCCTCACAAACCAACTTAATTTATACATTTCTTAATGGTATAAGGTAAAAATGGCTTTTAAAAATTGAGAGACTTATCACATGTTTTAAAATCCATGTCTTTAAGGGGTGCAACGTGTCTTATTTTAATCTGTCATAGTGACTGCTTCACTCATTAGTTCCTGTCTCAGTGTTAGAAGTATATAGGCACAGTAACCATGAAAATTCCATATTCATCCTCCTGCCTGAGGACATGTTTATTTTGAAACAAGATCTACATTGGGCTTCATTCATGCAATATTTACATGGAACTAATTATGGATATCGTGAAATTTGGAACCTCCATAATAATGCTGACTGTTATACCTGCAATTTGATAATTTCTTGGTTTCCTAATAAGAATATCTGCTTCTGCATTCAAAAAGTTACACTTCATATTCCCTAAAGAAATCTAGTGTAAATGAGTAAAATAAATCAACTAAAAAACCCATAGATTTGTTTTTTTATGGGAAAGTAGTAGAAGATATGAAAAGTAACCATCAATTACCTTTGCAACTCCTTTCCATTCAATAAATTGTATGAGAAACAAAGGCAGCTTTGGACTGCACTTGAAAGCCTTTGAGCTCGTGTGCTGTTTGGTATGTTGGAAATGGCAGAAGTCATAATTTCCAGCAGATGTGACTGGGCCACATCATGCCATTGCAGCATTGACTTAAGAATAAGTGTAATATACTGGCAGACCTTGAGCGGATACCTTAGGGATACAAGAAACTCTCGCTTGAGATGGGTAGTACTAGTCCTGCTGGTGTAAGTGAAAACATCAGAATCCATCCACTAAATGAAACTAGCTCTGTCTGCAGAGCTGCATCCAGAAGCAAACTGAGACTGTTTTTTAAATCCTGCCATAATGCAATAACTATAACTATTAAGGAACTTCATTTTGTTTAAGCGATGACCCCCAAATCTCTCCAGGGGCATTTCCTCATGCAAGTGCATTGTAGCAAACATATCTAGAAGCCACAAAGCTTTGATTACCTAAACAATTACAGTAGCCTCAGAAAACAATTCCTTTACCAGCTTCACAACAGGAAATGCTCTAAAACATAAAACTACATTTGTATAGCATTAGTGAGTGCAAGGGGTGGAAATCTCCCATACTTTGCCTTAGGTTCTTTCACAGCATTTACCAGAGTGATTTTTCACTGGACAGTCTTCTAGATACAGCTAGGTTACATTTACAGACGTGCCCCAAGTGAGTAAAAACACACAATGGTCATAAAATGTCTATTGTCCCATAAATAGGAATATAATACACACCATCTTCTCTTCAATCACAGTGACAAAATGTATAGTCCCTTGGTGATAATCAATATTACTATGATGACAACTGTTATGAAGTATTATTTTCTTCACTTCTGTTTCTTTTTTGAGCATGTGGCAGAAATAGTTTTATTAGTTTCTTGGTTAACTGCTTTTTTTTTTGTGCTTCTGTTCATAAGTGAGTGGCTGTTCTAGGAATTCACCAAGATAAAGCTAATTAAGAGAAATTAATTTTGCTTTTAATTGTCTAGTTCACTAGTTGTTTTTAACTCTTTCAAGGGTAAGTCCTATAGTAATGAGTCTGTCTGTGAAATTTCTGCCTATAGCACTGAGGTTCCCTTTGACTGAAATTTTCATCTAGTACAACAAACTGGGAAGAAGCAAAAAGCAATACCAAAAGTCATAAGATGGGTGTCCTCTATTTGTGGAGGAGCTGAATACTCTTTGGCTGACTACTTCCTGGCCCTCTTAAAATTGTCATGGGATGAACACAAACAGGGTAGAATGTTTTCCAAAACCTCTTAGAATCATAGAATCAATCATAGAATCGTTTAGGTTGGAAAAGACCTTTAAGATCATCAAGTCCAACCATTAACCTAACCCTGCCATCCCACCACTAAACTATGTCCCTAAGTACCTCGTCTGCCCGGCTTTTAAATACCTCCAGGGGTGGAGACTCAACCACTTCCCTGGGCAGCCCATTCCAGTGCTTAACAACCCTTTCTGTGAAGAAATTTTTTGTCATGTCTAACCTAAACCCCCCCTTGGTGCAACTTGAGGCCGTTTCCTCTTGTCCTATCGCCCCTGACCTGGGAGAAGAGATGGACACCCACCTCGCTACAACCTCCTTTCAGGCAGTTGTAGAAAGTGATAAGGTCTCCCCTCAGCCTCCTCTTCTCCAGGCTGAACAACTCCAGTTCCCTCAGCTGCTCCTCATCAGACTTGTGCTCCAGACCCCTCACCAGCTTGATTGCTCTCCTCTGGACATGTTCCAGCAATGCAACATCTTTCCTGTAGTGAGGGGCCCAAAACTGAGCACAGTATTCAAGGTGCGGCCTCACCAGCACTGAGTACAGGGGCACAATCACTTCTCTACTCCTGCTGGCCACACTATTCCTGATACAAGCCAGGATGCTCTTGAACTTCTTGGCCACCTGGGCACACTGGCCAGCTCATATTCAGCCGGCTGCCAACCAGCACCCCCAGGTCTTTTTCCGCCAGGCAGCTTTCCAGCCACTCTGCCCCAAGCCTGTAGCGCTGCATGGGGTTGTTGTGACCAAAGTGCAGGACCCGGCACTTGGCCTTGTAAACCTCATACAGTTGGCCTTGGCCCATCAATCCAGCCTGTCCAGGTCCCTCTGCAGAGCCCTTGTTCCCTCAAGCAGATCAACACTCCCACCCAGTTTGGTGTCATCTGCAAATTTACTGAGGGTGCACTCAGTGCTGTCATCCAGGTCATTGATAAGGATATTAAACAGAACTGGCCCAAGTGCTGAGCCCTGCAGAACACCACTTGTGACCAGCCACTGACTGAATTTAAGTCCATTCACCACAACCCTCTGGGCTCGGCCATCCAGGCAGTTTTTAACCCAGCAAAGAGTACGACTGTCTAAGCCATGAGCTGCCAGCTTCTCTAAGAGAATGAAGGTGCTAGAAGGTGCTATCAGCCTTGTAGTAGAATTTCAAGAGAAATAGACTCCTGCCCCTATGCACTATTACACTTAGAAATGAGCTGTGTTGCAAGCAAGCAAGGAGGTTTTCTTCTTCAACACTGGTTTATGTGGGTCTATGCCTTTCAACTGAGTAATTTTTTCAGCTCCTCTGATTTACTTAGATCAACAGTAGAATAAGTTTGGTTCATTTTAGTAGAACAGGAGGTTAAAATCTTGATTACAACATTGGAAGCATAACTCAGAAAGGACATCCCAAAATGCTGTTCCTCACCTGAGGAAGATTTTAGGTACCCAAAATACTATTCAGTTTTTCTGCACTGAATTAGTTTGCCTAATCAGAAAAACAATCACTTTCTGCACACCTTACCATGGTCTTGTACTTGCTGTCACTCAAGGATTTGTTTAGGATCTTTCTTCATAGCCATAACTAGTCCAACAGCTTACGTTTTTGCCCTCAGAGAAGATATTGTAATTCCTCTTTGCTCGCTTTATACCTGAGATTTCTGAGATTGCTAATGCAACAGAACCGTTGCAGCATATTTTGAGAACGTCTTTTTTTTTTTTTCTTTCCTGATACAACCTTGGTTTTACCTGAACCAACAAATGCTGCACTTCCACTTAGCCCTGGGAGTGCATGCTGAGCATGGTGTTGGGTGCCACTGATGGATTTTTTGAGAGAGGCAACACTGGGATATATAGATTTTTCACAACAGGGCGACTGAACTCCGCTTTCATTTGATTCCTCTCTTCTCACAAGATGATTTGCATTTTGACATTTTCATGTGTTTGTAAAAATGAAAACATTTTAAGTCATAGGAACCATTACCTTTCTGACAGTCTCACAGTGTATGCTATGTAGCTGGGTTTTTATGAAGATCACAAATAGCATATTAGTAATAAAGCTGTTTGAGCTGCCATTTAGAGTCTCTTGCCATTCACTCTTTTTGGACAGGCTGGGGTTTGTGCCACCACAGCAGGTCACGTGGGTGACTTCAAAAGTCATGAGAAGAATCTGGAACTGGATTTAGTTTCTAAGGTGGAGCCTGTCTGCAGACAGAGGAGCTCAGGTATTCACAGCAATAGGATGCTATGGCTTGGTGCACCTGGAATTTTTCCAAAGCATATGGCTTTATTCACAGGCATAATGAGCTGCCGTAATCAGCCATGAAGTTTATGAATGTGTGGATCTCCATGAGCAGTTGCTGTAGGCACAACTGGATCTGAAAGGGTGGGACACAGTCATCTGGCTAGTTGTAGATGAAAGAGAATGGATTTGGTGTTAAGAGTTCAGTAAGACTTCACTATCTGAAAAGAATTAGCAGTCTAACACCAGGTGATCTTGATAGCTGAGGTAGTTACAGATCAGGGGAGTGCTACCCACTTGCTTTTTCCTTCCAACATTTATATTTGGCCCATTACATCTCACAGCTGATTTTCTATAGATAGACATGTTACTGATCATACTTGGAGAGAGGCACAGAAAAGGATGTTGTCCTCAGAGATTTGCTTTACCTTTTCTGTTCTCTGGTTGTGGCATCATTAAAAGCACTCCCAAAGTCTCTCTGAATTTGGGGCACTACTTAAGTACAGCCTTTGACATACGAGGGAATCAGAAAAGAAAAACGCTTGCAAAAAATCCACATCCCGTGAAGGATTTTCCTCTGGGGAAGTCTCAAGCCATTGTGCGTTAAATGTATCTCTCCAGCCGATTATAGGCATTTGCTCAGCTGCTTCTCTCTGAATTTGTCAGGTTTCTAATGTAATATATAAATCTGTTCCTGCTTGACTCCCACAGCTGGTTTTGATCAGACTCCTATAAAAAGGAAGTTTCAATTAGCACTGATCCAAATGTATTCTGGAGGTATATTTTTACGGCTGTTCAACGAATAGCACTCTTTGTTCGCAAGGGTGCATGTGACTCCAAAACTCAACGCAGCCAGAACTGTGAGTCATCACCACAAGCACCGTACTTTGTTGCAGAGGTCACACTCTGCCAAAACCAGAGGAATTAGCTAGCCAGATTGAATTAGCGGTTGAAACACATTAATTTATGCTACATAAATGTTATTGTGGCCCTGTGGGCGAGTACTTAGGTCATATGCTTTATGAACTATTTGCACCAAGAGGACTTTCCAGCCGTAAATCAGCTCTGAAGTGCACCTTTGCAAAGTGTTTGTGGCTCTGCGTGAGGCTCCCTCCTGCCACCCCCCCGCCACCCCCCCCCACTTCTGCACTGGCTCCATCTCTTGGCACAGCAGCAGCTCGCCATTCTGCATGTGCTTTAGAGGATTTCCTGCAAAAGCAGTGAATCGGTGGCCAGAGCAGAGCCGAGGTTGGGTCTAGCTGAGAAGCTGAGACCTGCCTGCCCGTGCCGTTTGTGGGCAGCTGCGGGGCTGCAGCTCCAGGTGCCTGGCAGCCAGGCAGGGCTGCTCGAGTCAGTGCAGCTGTGCGGTAAATGGAAACCTTGGTATCTCAAACACACATACAACCCAGCCCTTGACAAGGCTGTTTCTCTTCTGGGGGAGGAGGGGAATTAGATACACTTTTGGCCAGATTATTCTGGAGTGAAAAAAAGTAGAAGTAAGTGTTTTCTGGCTGCAAATTGTGGTAACTGAGGACACATGCCAAGAAAGAATTATGCATAAACGATAGTGTTTAAACTTGTTTTTATGTGTTTGGATGTGTCTCTGCCAAAAATCTGACAGGGCCTCATTGTTGGAGCTTTTTCATCATGAAGCCACTGACTTCACCCGGCAAACGTCTCATAAATAATGAAATAATTGGGGGCCTTTGGTGTTGTCTGCTGGTGTCAACAGCTGCATGTAACACACTCTGCTTTCCAGCAAGCCAGGTAAACACTACAGGAGTGCGAGAAGGGAGGCAATGTCCACCTCTAGAGAGGAAGGGTCTTTTTAAACAAGCCTATTTCCCTCGGAGCTCTAATTCCGCCCAGTTTGTTTGATCTGGGTTGCGCCTGCTTTTGCACAAAGGGTTGTTTGTTTTACTGTTGTTCGTTCAGCTCAGCTAGCTCATCCACTCCCTTGCACCGCTGCCACTGCAACGCTGAATCACGCTGCACATACGTCTTCCCCCACAGAGTGCCACAACACATGCCTCCTCTTGTTTTTAAATGTAATACAGCCAGTATCCTTATTGGGCATCTCCGGCGCTGCTGTTCTCAAGGACACAACAACCCTGTTTCAGACTCTAGACTGCAACTTGCTTTTACCCACGTTCCCTGGTCTCTGGGCTTGTTGATTTAGGAATCTTGGACATTAATCATCTGGTGTAAATGACATTTTTCTTTATGCTGAATATTTCAACAGGATCACAAAAAGAATGTTTTTGTAGCATTAAATATTCATAAAATCATGCAAAAATAGTTAAGGCAATGTGAAATAGATGAAGCTTTGAAAGCATAAATATTTAATATTTTAATAGCTATCCATAGGACATTTTTTTTGTTTTTCATGAACCATGTGTTGTTACCATGCATTTGTTTCTTGAATGGGGAAACTATTATCCTTTTAAGTGTTTCCTATTATAAATGAATATGTTTAGTCTACTTAATAGCTCTTTGGTTTTGCTTAGCTTATGAAAAGAAAAAAAAAATCAGGTCTGATAACTGCTTGTGTGAGTAATCTCCATTCATCCTGCTCCTGAAACACTCCCATGTTAACTGTTTTTACTGCAGGATCCAGTTTACCATTACAAGGATTGCAAGATGGCTATTAAAACTCCTGGAGTGTAATTTTTCTGCATAAATAGCTTTTTTCTAGAAAGCAAATAAATGATTGTCTGAAGTGAGGTTGATTTTCAGCAATAATGAATCCATATGTTTCCCATTAAACCTGTCTTCAGAAAACTCATGACAGAAAAAAAATCATTAGCAGTGACAAAAGAAATTCTTGTGTGGTTTATATGAGTTTTTCTTTTGTTTTTCTTTTAGAGGTATCTCCATTCTCTTTGTGAAACCAGAACCACAGCACGTAATGTTGGGTGACAATGGTTATGTGTTTCCTAAGCAACTGTTTAATCAATAGAAGTGGTAGACTAGGTATTTATTACATTTCATTAATTGGGTTAAGGAAGTAGAGATATTTATGACAATTATTTGGAATGCTGTGTAAAAAGATAGCCAGACAAACAAACCTCCATAATCCACTTATACCTCACAGATGCCAAAGGGTTGAACAAGCCTATTAAACAAGCTATACGCCTGTCTGTCTGGACGAGCTGTTAAATCATGAATCTCTGCACAGCACCTGAGGCAGTTAGTTAATAAAGATCTTTTGTAGCAGATTTCTGTTCTATTAAGGATGGACATAAAGCAGAATAATTTAAAATGTGTCAATAACTCAAGGCAAAAATGCTTAATGCAAGAAGCATCATCTACTTAACTTGTAGTCAAGCAGACACAGTGGTAACTAGTAGGTGGAATGCTACTCACAGGATCAGAAATAATTTTCTGGATAGATAACATGGGGGGTTTTTTAGCAAAAATATCCCACAGTGGTTCATTATTCCGCTGTCTGTCTGGAAGCCAGATTTGAGCTTTAAAAGTGGAAATTAACTTATTTTCCATCCACTTTTCCTAGGAGAGATCCTGAAAACTTGGCTGCCCTTTCAGGTGGATGAATCTATAAAGTGGAGACATTTTCACATTTTGTTATTGGAAAGGAATGCACCATTCTTCACTTCTGGGAATACATGCTTCTGGAGGTACTCTACACACCACAGTGCGCTGGCTGGAGTAGGCAGTGATGGTGATTTAGGACAGCAGCTCCATGGAGGCACACTGACTTGCTACACCCTGCATCTCACTGACCATGCTGCAGAGCCATTAACACGCACAGCCCTGAACTGTGCCCACCCGCTCGAAGAGTAGACATGATGTGTGCTACCATGTTTTTCTGAGGGCACGTTCTCAAGGATTTGTGAACAGCAGGTGCTAATTCAGCAAAAGCTCTCCTCTTTCAGCTCCACTGCATCCATGTCAGGTGTCTCACCAAAGCCATGCTGCTGGGGGTGGGGGGAGCTGTGCATCTCTCCTGCTTGGGACCAGTAGGTTTACAGCAGCAACAGTATACAATGTGGAGAGTGCCTTCTGAACAGAAAATGGAAACAGAAGAGGAAAAACACAACTGTATATATTACTCAACAGAAAAATTTTACTGATTATCTGTCTCCAGGGGATGAGGTCAGATAGTCTGACTTTATGTTCTCCTTTTCAGAATCACTGTTTTCTGCCTCCTGGCCATGGCTGGGATGCAGCACCCTCTTCCATTGTATTTGCTCTGTGTTATTCATGTTGCTTTTCATGGATCTTGCTTGAATGAGGAAAGGAAACGGGCCAAGATACAGCTTAAAAAAGAGGGGAAAAAGAAGCAGGAGGCCTATGCTAATGGTTATGCCTGAATTGTCTAGAGACACAGCAGAAGCTTTAATTAAATTCACTATATTTAGTAATTTTCTGGCAGTTTTGATTGATTTATTATGTGTTACATCTGGTCTTGATTTACTGCATTGCATTTATACTACTGTTTTGTTTTTGTCGCTTATGTGCTGCATATTAGTCATGAGTTCTTGTGGTTTGCAGTTTTCAAGTTACACTGTGCAAAACATTCACGCTACAACTTGAAACCAGGTGTTTCAATACGAAAGCAAATCACTCTGAGGTTTACACAAACCACTGGGTTAGCAACCCATAGATTTTGTCAAAATTTGTTTAGGTTAGAATTTTGATTCTAAAGATGATGGTGTCCGCAGTGAATTTTCAGATGGGCAAGTTTGTTATTTGTGATATAGTTAGTATTATAATTATGTATTTCATCAATTAGTCACATTTATGTTTTTTTTAATGTACTTGCCCTGAATCCTATGCCGATATATTTATTATAAGACCAAGCCAAGCCAAACCAAAAGTTCTAACAATCCGAACTCTGTGATCCATTCATTTTGATGCTGTATTTTAGATTAGTGGAAGGGCTTTTAAAATGAATGTTAATATACAAGAAAAAAAGGTTGCTTGGACCACCATTAAGTTTAACAAGATGTTTCCTATGAAGCATGGCATGGTTGTGATGTAAAATATCTAAGATCTTAAGTGTCAGGAATTGTGCAGCTGCTTGACTTGTTTAGCTCAAAATGCTAGTAAATTATTGCAGAGACCACTTCATAGAAAAATCATCTCAGCCACAGAAGCATTGACGCGAGTATTCTGAACCTTAATAAATTTCAGTATATTCATTGTGTCAAGCACAGTCAGAGGGTCGCCAAGGGCAATGGAGGTGTGGCAAATATTTTAGTGTGCTCATCACATCGCAGGATTAAAAATGATCATGATTTCTCCAGAAGGGGATAGATGACAGTTAGAAATTCAAAAGAACCTTTTAATACCTTAATTATCATGCCTCTTCTGGTGGTAATAGTTAATGTGAAATTTCTCCTTTTGCAGATGTGCATATATATTTGTATTTTCTGGAGGACATTGGTGTGTTTCAATCACAAGTAACCATGCTTATCATTATAAACCGCCCTGAATTTTCTGAGCTTCTGTGAAGCTGGCTGTAATCTGATCTTGTTTCTATCAACTTAATAATAATGATTTGGGGATTCTGCTGATTTCAGTGGACTTTCCATTGATTTGTGTTGGCATCAGAATCCAGTTCCTGGTGGTAGAAGAGGACTTTTTATCTGCTTGTTTTCTAAAATAGATACTTTCATTATCCTCTGTTTTTTTTGTGTCTTTGGATTTTAGTATTGCTATTCCTTAATCTTATTTTTCTTTCTTTCTCTTTCATTTAAAACAAATATTTTTGGAGGCTCCCCCTTATCTTTGGTCCTACAGTTTTGCAAGATGCCATCTTCAGTGGCAGGACAGGCTTGAGGCTGTCCTACTCACCAACTCTCCTTCTTGCTCCTGCCACACGTCACCGGTGTGCACCCCTGCTGTCTCCTCACTTGTGCTGGATGACCCTTCATGTGACTCTGAATGGACGGCTGATATGACCATTTTTTAAATACATATTTTACTCATTTGTTTTTCACAATATCATTTCTCCAGTACAGCTTGCTGCATGATGCAGCCCAATGGAGCATGCTATAACAAGGGGGTATGCAGCGCTAGTACTTTTAGCAGAGGTTACTTTGAGAAAACTGCCCTAGCTTCCACAAAAATTATCTAAGAAGTAATTTATGAATAGCTAATGTCTAAAATGAAATTTTAAAAAATAAAAAAATAATCTAGTAAAAGTGGAACTTGGTATCAGGTAAATCTTGGCCACATATATCCAAACGTAATGTAATTTTAGGCTTAGCTGTTAGGAACCCAGGAACATCAGATGGGCCTAAAGCATGGGTCATTTTTTAGTTATATGTAGGACCCTTCTGGTCAAGAGAAAGATGGCAGAGAATTTAAGTCTCTACTTTTAGAGTACAACATGCTGATGCTGTTATGGGGAAGATGGTTAAGCTCTGACTCGTTTTCTTGGTACTGATTTCCGAAGAGTTCGGATTCTCTGAGTTTATTTTTAGTGAGAGAAAAGGCAGTGAAAAAATTTTGCAAGTCTGTGAGTACCTTAAGGTCCCAAGGATCCCAGCTGGTGGATCTTAAGCCTACATGTGTGTGGTGGATTGGCTAGGACAGGGAGAGCAAATACAATGAAAAATCTTGTGAGTCAAGATAAGGACAGGGAGATCACTCACCAACTACTGTCACGGGCAAAATAGACTTGACTTGGGGAAATTAATTTAATATATTTTCAATTAATAACAGAGTAGGACAGTGAGAAATAAAGAAAACTAAAAAGTCCTTCCTCTCTGTTTCCCCTTCTTCCTAGGCTCTACTTCACTCCTGACTCTTCTATCTCCTCCCCCAAGTGGCATGGGGGGAAGGGGGTTTGCAGCCAGTTCATAACGTTTCCTCTCTGCTGCTCCTATCTTCTCACAGTCCTCCCCTGCTCCAGCTTGGGTGCTCACCACAGGGTGCAGTCCTTCAGGAACAGACTGCTCCAGCATGGGTCCCCCATGGGTCACAAGTCCTGCCAGCAAACCTGCTCCTGTGTGGGCTCCTCTCCACGGGCTGCAGCTTCTGCCAGGAGCCTGCTCTGGTGTGGGCTTTCCATAGGCTGAAGCTTCCTTCAGGGCTTGCCCACCTGCTGCAGTGTGGGGTCCTCCACATGCCTGAAGGGTGGAGATCTGCTCCCCTGTGGACCTCCATGGGCTGCAGGGGGCAACCTGCTTCACCATGGTCTTCTCCATACACTGCAAGGGAATCTCTGCTCTGGCGCCTGGAGCATGTCTTCCCCCTCCTTCTGCACTGGCCTTGGTGTCTGCAGGGTTGATCCTCTCACATCCTCTCACTCCTCTCTCCCATATGCTGCACAGCTTTTTTCCCCCTCTTCTTGAATACGTTATCGCAGAGGCACTACCACCATCACCGATGGGCTCGGCCTCGGTCAGTGGTGGGTCCATCTTGGAGCCAGCTGGCATTGGCTCTGTTGGACATGGGGGAAGCTTCACAGAGGCCACCCCTGCAGACACCCCTTCCCTTGCTACCAAAACCTTGCCATGTAAACCCAATACAATGTGATAAAGGGGTAAACGTGTAGTCTGTTATTTATTCATATTGCATCCACTGTTTCAGGTAGAATGGGAACAGCGCCTGTTCTGAATCACTAACAGAAACTAAGTAGACAACAACATAAGAGAGGAAAACACTACAGAAGTGGGGAAGACTGGATCTTCAGATTGTTATCTCCATTTTGTGCAGTCTGGAGGTTACTATTTACTTTTTTATAGTCAACCGTTTTTTGTATTGTCAATGAAAATATTTTAAGGTCTCTTCTTTTGGTGACTGAATGAGACTCTTGGAAAATGCAGGATTAGAAAGGTAAACATTGGGATGTTAGCTGGGAGGAGAAAGGAAGGGTTGGGAAGAAAGGAAAGAACTGGGAAGAAGTCAGTTGGCACTGAGGTATCTGGCTTGGTTACTCCTTTCAAAATCAGCAGTAATTCAGGCACTGAATGCCAGTTCATAATCCAATCTGTAGCTGTGAGAATAAAGGACAGTACAACATACTTTGCAACTTTTCTTATTTTTGTCCTCTCAAAGGCTCTCTGCTTTTGAAAATGTGCCAATCCAGATGTGCAGTCTGTTCAGCAGACCTAGCTGGTTGCTTTTTATGAATTGTTAAAGACTGGGAAAGGGGACTAAAATAAGTTACAGCTAAATCCCAGTAATATAGATTGTTAGACTAGAAAGCAGTTTGCATTTTTCAACCACATGAAGTTTGATTAATGTAGATGGTTTACAACAGTTCTATAAAGAAGGCTGCAACTTCTTACAGTCCCCCTGCTTTCAGAGGGAAACAACATCACATACAAAAAACATGCTCCTTACTCAGATGTAACTTCTCATTCATCAACACAATAAGTTTTGTTATTCAGAATTAAAAGTTACATGTACTATTGCTACGATTTTATATGCAAATGAAAGACTTTAAAGGACAGCTGGGCATTCTTCATTTTGTCCCAATCATTTACTGTACATCATTTGATGATTCATATTTCAGAAATACTAAACTGTGACTTTTTAGATCATGTTCTCATTGAATTTCACCATTGTCAGGAAAATAGCTGCTTGAGAGGTTTTGCAAACATTCAGAACTTAACTGCTTGTAATCTCAAATGCAATGAATAAAATTAAAGGAAATCAAGGGAGAAGATTCTCCTTGCTTGTAACTCATGATTCTCTACTTCATTTGCTAGTTTCACCTTAAAACTCTGGGCTGTCTTGATTTATTGTCAGATACCTCTAAATTTTGGAGAAGATTTAAACAGGTGGAGCTCCCTATGTATTGATGTTGACTTCTTTTTCTCCCCCCATGCACAAATGGCAAGAGTTACGGTTAGGCAAGCCAAAATAAATAACAAAAAAGCATGGAAAATTGGTAGCTTTTATTTTTCTTTACAGAAGAGATTCCTGTTGTTGTTCAAGAGGATGTACATAACCTCGTACTAATTGCAGACCTATTCCAATGGTATAGACTCAAGCTGAATTATTGAAAGATCTCCTTAGTAAATCACATGGTACATTATTTGTTGACATATCAAGTTTATTTCCGTTAGAGAAAATGGGATTCCGTGTTCGTCTTCCAACCATTTAAGCATTAACATCAAAATCGATTAATTACTTCTATAGTGATGTGGAGCCAAGGGTCATATGTGGTAGAGCACGTGATTTGTCTTATGGTTTTGATCTGATGGACTGTGGTATTTAATTTGCAAAATGTTTGCCTGGCTTTTTCAATTCAAATGTTTTCCAGGTGTAATCTGGTTTTGCAGATAAGTAGGGTTATTCTGAAGTACCACAATCCGATTTCTGGAGTTTCCAAATGACTATCCTAAAATGTTCTCAAATTTCCAATTGTCAAAAGTTTGATTTCCCTTTTTTTTAATCAGTTTTCTTTCTTGCTATGAAATCACTGTTCTAGTATCTAGAATAGATCAAATGTATACAAAGAAGATCTTAAACAAGCTTAAACAAGACATTTATGCATTGGTCTTCGGGGTTAAGGTCCATATCTTCTATTTTCAATATCATTTCTAAGGTAGAATATGCTGTGGCTTTATTTCAAAGCAGCGCTAACGCCTGTAGAATTGTTACAGCACTGCAAACTAATTTTTACCGTGCTGGCATGATTCAATGTTAAACGCCTTGTTTAAAAGAGAAAGAAAAACAAACATGGTGTTTCCTGGTAATAAGGTTAAGATTAGAATTGCTGGAAATGAACTCAGGATTACACTGGTAGATAATAATCAGTTTGTTTTCACCTGACACCTTCAAGAATTGTAATTTGATACAGTAAACCTGATACTTTATCAAAAGAAAACCGACATTTGATCAGCAAAGACTTGAAGCAGAAGGGATCTAAGTGTGTTCGTCTTCCTATGCCCCATAAAGTAGCTGGATTCATCAGATGTGTTCAGACTGTATCTGTATTGTATGTCTTTTATATTAAATCTATATGCATGTTTAAGGACAGATAAATCAGCAAACTGATTACCCTTGTTAATCTAATGCAAAGCCCTGTCACGTCAACTTCTCTATTCCTATGCACAGTGTGAAGTGTACACTTACAGTTCTGGAGTATCATATTTTCTGTGCAGTCTTGTATTTGGGCAGGCTCTGTTTGCCTTGGATGAGAAATAGCTTAGTGGGTGGTGCATATTTATGTACCAGTAGTTTTAGCTGAATAATTATGAATACATCTCCAGCTGTCATAGCGCACCTGAAAAAAGCGGAGCTGAGCCCAAGTCATTTCCTCACTGCTGACGTACTTTATGCACACTTTCTCTTCTTTCCTCTGCTTTGTAAAGGAATGGGGTTGGGATCTGTACAATTAGATGACAATGCTACTCCCATGCTGCCACTTTCTGGGGCATGAAGTCACTCTACACCTCTACTTCCTCTCTCAGGTACTTGGGGTCTCTCTGCAGCTCCTTCCATGGCCAGGTTTTGAGCTGCTGGCTCTGCACAACGACATGTTAACTCCTACTCTTTCGTATGCTTTGTGATACTGAAGGCTTGCCTCTCTGTAGGTATTCTGCCAGTGAGTGAGGAAGCACATTACTGCAATGATGTAATTCCTTGTAATTATCGTGTTGTAAACAGATGGTATTAGAAGAGTTTCAGAGTGCCATTTATCTAAAAAAAAAAAAAAAGAAAAGAAAAGATAACATTAAAAAATATTAATGCTTGACTGTAAGCTTCTGTAAAATACTAGAATTACGCCCCAAAGACTTTTTGTCCTTTTGCAGCACGGATATAACTATGGTGACAGTTTCTTTCTTAGTAATATTAGTCTAGTGCTCCCTAAACTCTGAGCAGCATATTAAATCAGATCTGATTAAATCGGGTTCCCTTGATAGAGCAGAAGATTGCTTAAACCTTTCTAATTTGTGACCTATGATTGTGCTCAGTTAAATGTGATATTAAGGTCAAGGTCTAACATAAAGTCAAAGAGTACACCACAAATTCATTACTACATTTTAATTCATGTAGTGACATATCTGAGAACATGCTCCTTTACCTTTGACCCTCAGTTGTAAAGGAAATCCATCTGTACTTACTAGGTTATACAAACCTCTGGAGAGTAGATTGCCAGGATTGTTAGGGATATAGAGGGTCACAATAAGGAGACATCTGTATAAATACTCTATCATTAATATTCTCCTTCACAATGAATATTGGCAAAAATCAGTAAATAAGGACCGCAGTTAACAATGCCTTGTGACACCTTTCAAGGCAGAGAACACTTTGGGGGGTTATTTATAATGACTTTTCCACTTTGTGTGTCTTGCTTAGGTACAATTAAGTGGACCAAATAAGGCACCTGAATGTCCTCTGCAGTTAACAGATAAGGGTACTGACAAGGCAGCTGTTCCCCGCCAGAGTAAGATGCTGAGAAGGCAGTACAAATACTGCCTTTGTTCTGACATACAATGTATGTGAGCAAGATAGAATGGGCATCAAAATGAAAGATAAAAAACTGAAGGAGAGAAGGAAGTACTAAATTATAATAACAATTAGAAATGATTTCATGATAAGATGCCTGTTCCTAGCCAGGACAATTCTTTTTTACGTGCAACCCATTTATTTGGCTCATTCTCTATGTGAGTTTTTTCACAGGTGAAAAAAGGAGAGCGTTTATTGCTTTGTTTGCTGTAGCTATTCAGCTGATACAAATGTTATATATTTGGTCGTATCTTGTTCTTTAGCACTGTCAATTGCCTGTCAATCTTCATATTTGCAAAAAAGAAAAAACACCAGCCACCCCACTGTGCTGAATGTGACAGCATTGTAATGTCAGAGGACCAAGAGACAGGTGATGGTTTATGATAGAAATAAATCTTTTATGAGAGCAAACTTGGGAGAATTGCATGCTTTTGTAGGGGATATATCTCTGCACAGCTATCACTGACAGTCTTCTCAAATGCATCAGTTTGATAAGGCAAGGTTTTTATTGTGTCTAATCATGTATTGAGTCATTGGGGGGGAAAAGGGAAGGCGTATGCTTTTTGTGTATATATAATATGTAATATATGTGTGTGTGTATGTCTCAATATAGAAGTGTGCATGCCTTCATATATATTTGAAAAGAATTAGATTTGTTAAACGATCCTTAAACTGACTCCCACATTTTACACTACAATTTTGATTGCTACACAGCATGTAAGAGTGCTTTGGCTTATTGCATTCTGAAATGAGACAAAATGGTTGCTAGAAAAAGGCTTTAATATGAATGAGGATATGGAGTTAAACTGTGTATTTTGAAATACAATGTTGCATTTTTCATATCTTTGCAATATTTTAAATATGTTGCCTGTAACTAGGTTGCAGGAACATCTCCATTTTTCATCTAAATAAGTATAAAAGAGTCCTACCTTTCCAAAAAGAAGCAGAAATAGAAAGACACACATCCTACAGCAAGGCAAAATCATTTGAAGGATTTTATTATGAGCTCTTCCTATAACAGTGGCCATCACATCTTGCCCTCTGAAGATTCCGTTTTTACAGTTAAGCTTTTCCAGCCCTGTCATGTTGCCATGATAAAAATAATTGATAAGAATCACACAAACCTCACAAATCTCTGATTTTTATTTGTGGAAAAAGCTGGGATGTGTGTAAAAATATCTGTTCCAAAAAGCAACAGTGTCATAATGAACCTAACAAACAGAGTTGCAATTCTAGTCTCCTCTCAGCTGTTTGTCTGACTATTGTATAGCACTTTACTCATTTGCTAGCCTGGCTGCATATAAAGTTGTAATTACAAACCCCACCTAGTTTTCTTCTCTTTAAAATGGCAATCACATAAGTTAAAATGAATGCCCAAGCCAGTCAGTAACACAAAAGCACAGCACTGATATGAAAAAAAATCTTTTTATTTCTTCTTTTAGCTACTCCAAAGTTTTATGCAATTCTATGCTAACCTTTCCCCGCTTTCTTATATTGATGTTATTTTTCCCATTTCATATTGTAGTTACTTATCTGACCAGCACAATTTCTACATGGTGTAGGTACTTACGCCTTTGCCACAGATCCATGGCAAGGGTCAGCACACAGTCATGCAACCCAAAGGGCAGACCAGAGGTAACAGTGTCTTTTAATAGTAAGATAATCCTATGACAGGCAAATTGTTTAGCTTGATAGCTGCTATGTGATACAGCAGTGGCTATCAGGGTCCACAGGCTGAAGCCTAGACACAGAGCCATGAAGTAAAGGGAAAAAGAAAATCAACGTGTGTTTTGTTTTACTGGATAAAAAAAAGCCCATTTTACCCTTTGTGTGAAGATCTGTGCCAAGCATCCTACAAAAATGCCTGACATTTCTGTCTAGCTGCATAAGAGAAGTTGTTAGGTGCTTCAACAGACCGAAAGACATTACTGTCTTGCACTTGACGCATATTTTACTCTCATGGCATGAACTT
Organism: Nycticorax nycticorax; assembly: GCA_023375905.1. NCBI lineage: Eukaryota > Metazoa > Chordata > Aves > Pelecaniformes > Ardeidae > Nycticorax > Nycticorax nycticorax. The sequence goes on from JAKFQP010000123.1 coordinate 1,287,048, forward strand.
GGAGCTTAGGAAAATAAAGGATACATCAACAGGCAGACGCATGGGAAGGACCCCAGTCTGGCCATGTGACAGTTGAACTTAGTGTCCAGTTAATTCCATCTACCAGTCCTGGAAAGTAAAACATATTATTCCATTTTGCAAAATAATCTCCCACAGTAAAATTGTTAAGCTCTGTAGGCTTCAGCTCTGTTTTTTTTGCAAAATGGTCTAGTTGTGTTTCCTGCCTGCTGTGTTTGGTCTAAAACCTCAAATTTTGGCTTTTTGTACAAGCACATGTTTTCAGAGACCTCTTTGTATCTCATGTTTTGACAACAGGTGTGGTTATTAACAATAAACTCAGAGGAAGAAGCAGGAGGAAGGGTATTTCTCAACCCAAACAGATTCCCTCATTCACTTTGTTCTTTTTCTTTTTTTCTTTCTTTTTTTTTTTTTTTTAACTGTTCTGTTTATTTGTGTGTGGTTTTCCACATCTTTTTAAATCCTGTGAATCCCATCTGGTGAGTAGCACAAAGTGACTCTTCCCAAAACTCCCACTCTAGGAATGCTGCATGATGCCAAAGCGTAGGATGTGTAAATGTGAAGGCCAGAGCTAGCCTGCTCTGTCATCAGTTCATCCCCTGCCAAGCCTTGCTCTCCAGAGCACAGATAGAGGCAGTGGACAAAAGTCAAGAGGCATAGGTCAGATTAGTAGTCAAGCCAAAGGTCTGAGGGTTATCCAAATGGTTCAGATGCTTATCCAAGTGACCAGGCATTTGAGCAAATCCACAGCAGCACCCATGACCTTATTCCCACAGCACACTGTAAGTCTTCTAGTCTTCATGGTCTCCCCCTTCCACAATTTACCTTCCTTCTTCCCTCTTGCTAGAGCTGCTGCCTACTTGTTTATCACCTGTGTGGTCTGCGGTCTCCTCTGCTCTCCCTCTGTCCCCATTTGTGGGTGCATGCTCCCCATGTGGTTTGGCTATGCTGGGGCAGAAGCTGGGCTCCCCGTTCTGCTGCCATTGGAGCATCTTCCTACATTTTTGCAGGCTGTATGAACTTGAACAGCCCGTGTATTCCTCTGACATCCAACGTTGTTGTAGCCTGTTGGTTTATTTAAGCAAGCCTGAGAATTTGCTATGAGATCCCATAAAGGGGACAGCTAAAGACCAGATCTCTTTTTTTCTAGGTTAATGGCTTGGCTGCATTAAAAGCAGCTTTTTTTTCCAAACAGAAGCACTGTCTAGCCTGTTGGACAGGCAGGTTTTCCACTAGTGGGGTTTTAAATAGAATAATATGAGGCGTATTAACAGATGTATAGAAAAAGTATGGATATTGCTAAATTGAAGTCTGTAGCTATTTTTTCTCCAGATTGAAATTGAAGTCTGTCTAAATGGCCATTCTTCATTTGAGTTGCTTCAGACTGAGCTACAGAGGAGGATAAATCAGGGAAACAGGGTTAAATCGCTGTTTACTCAAGACTTACTGGTGACTATAATATATGTTACTCTCTGTATTTTAATAAGTGGGAGAATTCTATTAATTTTACCACAGTTAAGAATAGTTATAAAATAGTGTGTGCTTGTAATTGATTTTATAAATGTCTACGTGTGTCTGTATATTTATATAGATATAAATTTCATCAAAAAGGGATATATGCAGATCACACCTCTATTTTATTCCCTTTCCTTTGTAGAAATAAAACTAAAAAGAAATTAAGAACCAGAATCCAAGCCCCTAAATGTAACTTTAGCTAATTGCTGTTTCACTAGTAAAAGGATAGCCAAAAGTATTTCACTGAAAAGTAGTAGATTTTATTTTTATTATTAATTTTTATTTCATGAGA
>JAKFQP010000123.1:1289454-1327625 GCA_023375905.1 Nycticorax nycticorax
GAAGAGTTCGGATTCTCTGAGTTTATTTTTAGTGAGAGAAAAGGCAGTGAAAAAATTTTGCAAGTCTGTGAGTACCTTAAGGTCCCAAGGATCCCAGCTGGTGGATCTTAAGCCTACATGTGTGTGGTGGATTGGCCAGGACAGGGAGAGCAAATACAATGAAAAATCTTGTGAGTCAAGATAAGGACAGGGAGATCACTCACCAACTACTGTCACGGGCAAAATAGACTTGACTTGGGGAAATTAATTTAATATATTTTCAATTAATAACAGAGTAGGACAGTGAGAAATAAAGAAAACTAAAAAGTCCTTCCTCTCTGTTTCCCCTTCTTCCTAGGCTCTACTTCACTCCTGACTCTTCTATCTCCTCCCCCAAGTGGCATGGGGGGAAGGGGGTTTGCAGCCAGTTCATAACGTTTCCTCTCTGCTGCTCCTATCTTCTCACAGTCCTCCCCTGCTCCAGCTTGGGTGCTCACCACAGGGTGCAGTCCTTCAGGAACAGACTGCTCCAGCATGGGTCCCCCATGGGTCACAAGTCCTGCCAGCAAACCTGCTCCTGTGTGGGCTCCTCTCCACGGGCTGCAGCTTCTGCCAGGAGCCTGCTCTGGTGTGAGCTTTCCATAGGCTGAAGCTTCCTTCAGGGCTTGCCCACCTGATGCAGTGTGGGGTCCTCCACATGCCTGAAGGGTGGAGATCTGCTCCCCTGTGGACCTCCATGGGCTGCAGGGGGGTAACCTGCTTCACCACGGTCTTCTCCATACACTGCAGGGGAATCTCTGCTCTGGCGCCTGGAGCATGTCTTCCCCCTCCTTCTGCACTGGCCTTGGTGTCTGCAGGGTTGATCCTCTCACATCCTCTCACTCCTCTCTCCCATATGCTGCACAGCTTTTTTCCCCCTCTTCTTGAATACGTTATCGCAGAGGCACTACCACCATCACCGATGGGCTCGGCCTCGGTCAGTGGTGGGTCCATCTTGGAGCCAGCTGGCATTGGCTCTGTTGGACATGGGGGAAGCTTCACAGAGGCCACCCCTGCAGACACCCCTTCCCTTGCTACCAAAACCTTGCCATGTAAACCCAATACAATGTGATAAAGGGGTAAACGTGTAGTCTGTTATTTATTCATTATTGCATCCACTGTTTCAGGTAGAATGGGAACAGCGCCTGTTCTGAATCACTAACAGAAACTAAGTAGACAACAACATAAGAGAGGAAAACACTACAGAAGTGGGGAAGACTGGATCTTCAGATTGTTATCTCCATTTTGTGCAGTCTGGAGGTTACTATTTACTTTTTTATAGTCAACCGTTTTTTGTATTGTCAATGAAAATATTTTAAGGTCTCTTCTTTTGGTGACTGAATGAGACTCTTGGAAAATGCAGGATTAGAAAGGTAAACATTGGGATGTTAGCTGGGAGGAGAAAGGAAGGGTTGGGAAGAAAGGAAAGAACTGGGAAGAAGTCAGTTGGCCCTGAGGTGTCTGGCTTGGTTACTCCTTTCAAAATCAGCAGTAATTCAGGCACTGAATGCCAGTTCATAATCTAATCTGTAGCTGTGAGAATAAAGGACAGTACAACATACTTTGCAACTTTTCTTATTTTCGTCCTCTCAAAGGCTCTCTGCTTTTGAAAATGTGCCAATCCAGATGTGCAGTCTGTTCAGCAGACCTAGCTGGTTGCTTTTTATGAATTGTTAAAGACTGGGAAAGGGGACTAAAATAAGTTACAGCTAAATCCCAGTAATATAGATTGTTAGACTAGAAAGCAGTTTGCATTTTTCAACCACATGAAGTTTGATTAATGTAGATGGTTTACAACAGTTCTATAAAGAAGGCTGCAACTTCTTACAGTCCCCCTGCTTTCAGAGGGAAACAACATCACATACAAAAAACATGCTCCTTACTCAGATGTAACTTCTCATTCATCAACACAATAAGTTTTGTTATTCAGAATTAAAAGTTACATGTACTATTGCTACGATTTTATATGCAAATGAAAGACTTTAAAGGACAGCTGGGCATTCTTCATTTTGTCCCAATCATTTACTGTACATCATTTGATGATTCATATTTCAGAAATACTAAACTGTGACTTTTTAGATCATGTTCTCATTGAATTTCACCATTGTCAGGAAAATAGCTGCTTGAGAGGTTTTGCAAACATTCAGAACTTAACTGCTTGTAATCTCAAATGCAATGAATAAAATTAAAGGAAATCAAGGGAGAAGATTCTCCTTGCTTGTAACTCATGATTCTCTACTTCATTTGCTAGTTTCACCTTAAAACTCTGGGCTGTCTTGATTTATTGTCAGATACCTCTAAATTTTGGAGAAGATTTAAACAGGTGGAGCTCCCTATGTATTGATGTTGACTTCTTTTTCTCCCCCCATGCACAAATGGCAAGAGTTACGGTTAGGCAAGCCAAAATAAATAACAAAAAAGCATGGAAAATTGGTAGCTTTTATTTTTCTTTACAGAAGAGATTCCTGTTGTTGTTCAAGAGGATGTACATAACCTCGTACTAATTGCAGACCTATTCCAATGGTATAGACTCAAGCTGAATTATTGAAAGATCTCCTTAGTAAATCACATGGTACATTATTTGTTGACATATCAAGTTTATTTCCGTTAGAGAAAATGGGATTCCGTGTTCGTCTTCCAACCATTTAAGCATTAACATCAAAATCGATTAATTACTTCTATAGTGATGTGGAGCCAAGGGTCATATGTGGTAGAGCACGTGATTTGTCTTATGGTTTTGATCTGATGGACTGTGGTATTTAATTTGCAAAATGTTTGCCTGGCTTTTTCAATTCAAATGTTTTCCAGGTGTAATCTGGTTTTGCAGATAAGTAGGGTTATTCTGAAGTACCACAATCCGATTTCTGGAGTTTCCAAATGACTATCCTAAAATGTTCTCAAATTTCTAATTGTCAAAAGTTTGATTTCCCTTTTTTTTAATCAGTTTTCTTTCTTGCTATGAAATCACTGTTCTAGTATCTAGAATAGATCAAATGTATACAAAGAAGATCTTAAACAAGCTTAAACAAGACATTTATGCATTGGTCTTCGGGGTTAAGGTCCATATCTTCTATTTTCAATATCATTTCTAAGGTAGAATATGCTGTGGCTTTATTTCAAAGCAGCGCTAATGCCTGTAGAATTGTTACAGCACTGCAAACTAATTTTTACCGTGCTGGCATGATTCAATGTTAAACGCCTTGTTTAAAAGAGAAAGAAAAACAAACATGGTGTTTCCTGGTAATAAGGTTAAGATTAGAATTGCTGGAAATGAACTCAGGATTACACTGGTAGATAATAATCAGTTTGTTTTCACCTGACACCTTCAAGAATTGTAATTTGATACAGTAAACCTGATACTTTATCAAAAGAAAACCGACATTTGATCAGCAAAGACTTGAAGCAGAAGGGATCTAAGTGTGTTCGTCTTCCTATGCCCCATAAAGTAGCTGGATTCATCAGATGTGTTCAGACTGTATCTGTATTGTATGTCTTTTATATTAAATCTATATGCATGTTTAAGGACAGATAAATCAGCAAACTGATTACCCTTGTTAATCTAATGCAAAGCCCTGTCACGTCAACTTCTCTATTCCTATGCACAGTGTGAAGTGTACACTTACAGTTCTGGAGTATCATATTTTCTGTGCAGTCTTGTATTTGGGCAGGCTCTGTTTGCCTTGGATGAGAAATAGCTTAGTGGGTGGTGCATATTTATGTACCAGTAGTTTTAGCTGAATAATTATGAATACATCTCCAGCTGTCATAGCGCACCTGAAAAAAGCGGAGCTGAGCCCAAGTCATTTCCTCACTGCTGACGTACTTTATGCACACTTTCTCTTCTTTCCTCTGCTTTGTAAAGGAATGGGGTTGGGATCTGTACAATTAGATGACAATGCTACTCCCATGCTGCCACTTTCTGGGGCATGAAGTCACTCTACACCTCTACTTCCTCTCTCAGGTACTTGGGGTCTCTCTGCAGCTCCTTCCATGGCCAGGTTTTGAGCTGCTGGCTCTGCACAACGACATGTTAACTCCTACTCTTTCGTATGCTTTGTGATACTGAAGGCTTGCCTCTCTGTAGGTATTCTGCCAGTGAGTGAGGAAGCACATTACTGCAATGATGTAATTCCTTGTAATTATCGTGTTGTAAACAGATGGTATTAGAAGAGTTTCAGAGTGCCATTTATCTAAAAAAAAAAAAAAAGAAAAGAAAAGATAACATTAAAAAATATTAATGCTTGACTGTAAGCTTCTGTAAAATACTAGAATTACGCCCCAAAGACTTTTTGTCCTTTTGCAGCACGGATATAACTATGGTGACAGTTTCTTTCTTAGTAATATTAGTCTAGTGCTCCCTAAACTCTGAGCAGCATATTAAATCAGATCTGATTAAATCGGGTTCCCTTGATAGAGCAGAAGATTGCTTAAACCTTTCTAATTTGTGACCTATGATTGTGCTCAGTTAAATGTGATATTAAGGTCAAGGTCTAACATAAAGTCAAAGAGTACACCACAAATTCATTACTACATTTTAATTCATGTAGTGACATATCTGAGAACATGCTCCTTTACCTTTGACCCTCAGTTGTAAAGGAAATCCATCTGTACTTACTAGGTTATACAAACCTCTGGAGAGTAGATTGCCAGGATTGTTAGGGGTATAGAGGGTCACAATAAGGAGACATCTGTATAAATACTCTATCATTAATATTCTCCTTCACAATGAATATTGGCAAAAATCAGTAAATAAGGACCGCAGTTAACAATGCCTTGTGACACCTTTCAAGGCAGAGAACACTTTGGGGGGTTATTTATAATGACTTTTCCACTTTGTGTGTCTTGCTTAGGTACAATTAAGTGGACCAAATAAGGCACCTGAATGTCCTCTGCAGTTAACAGATAAGGGTACTGACAAGGCAGCTGTTCCCCGCCAGAGTAAGATGCTGAGAAGGCAGTACAAATACTGCCTTTGTTCTGACATACAATGTATGTGAGCAAGATAGAATGGGCATCAAAATGAAAGATAAAAAACTGAAGGAGAGAAGGAAGTACTAAATTATAATAACAATTAGAAATGATTTCATGATAAGATGCCTGTTCCTAGCCAGGACAATTCTTTTTTACGTGCAACCCATTTATTTGGCTCATTCTCTATGTGAGTTTTTTCACAGGTGAAAAAAGCAGAGCGTTTATTGCTTTGTTTGCTGTAGCTATTCAGCTGATACAAATGTTATATATTTGGTCGTATCTTGTTCTTTAGCACTGTCAATTGCCTGTCAATCTTCATATTTGCAAAAAAGAAAAAACACCAGCCACCCCACTGTGCTGAATGTGACAGCATTGTAATGTCAGAGGACCAAGAGACAGGTGATGGTTTATGATAGAAATAAATCTTTTATGAGAGCAAACTTGGGAGAATTGCATGCTTTTGTAGGGGATATATCTCTGCACAGCTATCACTGACAGTCTTCTCAAATGCATCAGTTTGATAAGGCAAGGTTTTTATTGTGTCTAATCATGTATTGAGTCATTGGGGGGGAAAAGAGAAGGCGTATGCTTTTTGTGTATATATGATATGTAATATATGTGTGTGTGTATGTCTCAATATAGAAGTGTGCATGCCTTCATATATATTTGAAAAGAATTAGATTTGTTAAACGATCCTTAAACTGACTCCCACATTTTACACTACAATTTTGATTGCTACACAGCATGTAAGAGTGCTTTGGCTTATTGCATTCTGAAATGAGACAAAATGGTTGCTAGAAAAAGGCTTTAATATGAATGAGGATATGGAGTTAAACTGTGTATTTTGAAATACAATGTTGCATTTTTCATATCTTTGCAATATTTTAAATATGTTGCCTGTAACTAGGTTGCAGGAACATCTCCATTTTTTATCTAAATAAGTATAAAAGAGTCCTACCTTTCCAAAAAGAAGCAGAAATAGAAAGACACACATCCTACAGCAAGGCAAAATCATTTGAAGGATTTTATTATGAGCTCTTCCTATAACAGTGGCCATCACATCTTGCCCTCTGAAGATTCCGTTTTTACAGTTAAGCTTTTCCAGCCCTGTCATGTTGCCATGATAAAAATAATTGATAAGAATCACACAAACCTCACAAATCTCTGATTTTTATTTGTGGAAAAAGCTGGGATGTGTGTAAAAATATCTGTTCCAAAAAGCAACAGTGTCATAATGAACCTAACAAACAGAGTTGCAATTCTAGTCTCCTCTCAGCTGTTTGTCTGACTATTGTATAGCACTTTACTCATTTGCTAGCCTGGCTGCATATAAAGTTGTAATTACAAACCCCACCTAGTTTTCTTCTCTTTAAAATGACAATCACATAAGTTAAAATGAATGCCCAAGCCAGTCAGTAACACAAAAGCACAGCACTGATATGAAAAAAAATCTTTTTATTTCTTCTTTTAGCTACTCCAAAGTTTTATGCAATTCTATGCTAACCTTTCCCCGTTTTCTTATATTGATGTTATTTTTCCCATTTCATATTGTAGTTACTTATCTGACCAGCACAATTTCTACATGGTGTAGGTACTTACGCCTTTGCCACAGATCCATGGCAAGGGTCAGCACACAGTCATGCAACCCAAAGGGCAGACCAGGGGTAACAGTGTCTTTTAATAGTAAGATAATCCTATGACAGGCAAATTGTTTAGCTTGATAGCTGCTATGTGATACAGCAGTGGCTATCAGGGTCCACAGGCTGAAGCCTAGACACAGAGCCATGAAGTAAAGGGAAAAAGAGAATCAACGTGTGTTTTGTTTTACTGGATAAAAAAAAGCCCATTTTACCCTTTGTGTGAAGATCTGTGCCAAGCATCCTACAAAAATGCCTGACATTTCTGTCTAGCTGCATAAGAGAAGTTGTTAGGTGCTTCAACAGACCGAAAGACATTACTGTCTTGCACTTGACGCATATTTTACTCTCATGGCATGAACTTGGAGCTTAGGAAAATAAAGGATACATCAACAGGCAGACGCATGGGAAGGACCCCAGTCTGGCCATGTGACAGTTGAACTTAGTGTCCAGTTAATTCCATCTACCAGTCCTGGAAAGTAAAACATATTATTCCATTTTGCAAAATAATCTCCCACAGTAAAATTGTTAAGCTCTGTAGGCTTCAGCTCTGGTTTTTTTGCAAAATGGTCTAGTTGTGTTTCCTGCCTGCTGTGTTTGGTCTAAAACCTCAAATTTTGGCTTTTTGTACAAGCACATGTTTTCAGAGACCTCTTTGTATCTCATGTTTTGACAACAGGTGTGGTTATTAACAATAAACTCAGAGGAAGAAGCAGGAGGAAGGGTATTTCTCAACCCAAACAGATTCCCTCATTCACTTTGTTCTTTTTCTTTTTTTCTTTCTTTTTTTTTTTTTTTTAACTGTTCTGTTTATTTGTGTGTGGTTTTCCACATCTTTTTAAATCCTGTGAATCCCATCTGGTGAGTAGCACAAAGTGACTCTTCCCAAAACTCCCACTCTAGGAATGCTGCATGATGCCAAAGCGTAGGATGTGTAAATGTGAAGGCCAGAGCTAGCCTGCTCTGTCATCAGTTCATCCCCTGCCAAGCCTTGCTCTCCAGAGCACAGATAGAGGCAGTGGACAAAAGTCAAGAGGCATAGGTCAGATTAGTAGTCAAGCCAAAGGTCTGAGGGTTATCCAAATGGTTCAGATGCTTATCCAAGTGACCAGGCATTTGAGCAAATCCACAGCAGCACCCATGACCTTATTCCCACAGCACACTGTAAGTCTTCTAGTCTTCATGGTCTCCCCCTTCCACAATTTTCCTTCCTTCTTCCCTCTTGCTAGAGCTGCTGCCTACTTGTTTATCACCTGTGTGGTCTGCGGTCTCCTCTGCTCTCCCTCTGTCCCCATTTGTGGGTGCATGCTCCCCATGTGGTTTGGCTATGCTGGGGCAGAAGCTGGGCTCCCCGTTCTGCTGCCATTGGAGCATCTTCCTACATTTTTGCAGGCTGTATGAACTTGAACAGCCCGTGTATTCCTCTGACATCCAACGTTGTTGTAGCCTGTTGGTTTATTTAAGCAAGCCTGAGAATTTGCTATGAGATCCCATAAAGGGGACAGCTAAAGACCAGATCTCTTTTTTTCTAGGTTAATGGCTTGGCTGCATTAAAAGCAGCTTTTTTTTCCAAACAGAAGCACTGTCTAGCCTGTTGGACAGGCAGGTTTTCCACTAGTGGGGTTTTAAATAGAATAATATGAGGCGTATTAACAGATGTATAGAAAAAGTATGGATATTGCTAAATTGAAGTCTGTAGCTATTTTTTCTCCAGATTGAAATTGAAGTCTGTCTAAATGGCCATTCTTCATTTGAGTTGCTTCAGACTGAGCTACAGAGGAGGATAAATCAGGGAAACAGGGTTAAATCGCTGTTTACTCAAGACTTACTGGTGACTATAATATATGTTACTCTCTGTATTTTAATAAGTGGGAGAATTCTATTAATTTTACCACAGTTAAGAATAGTTATAAAATAGTGTGTGCTTGTAATTGATTTTATAAATGTCTACGTGTGTCTGTATATTTATATAGATATAAATTTCATCAAAAAGGGATATATGCAGATCACACCTCTATTTTATTCCCTTTCCTTTGTAGAAATAAAACTAAAAAGAAATTAAGAACCAGAATCCAAGCCCCTAAATGTAACTTTAGCTAATTGCTGTTTCACTAGTAAAAGGATAGCCAAAAGTATTTCACTGAAAAGTAGTAGATTTTATTTTTATTATTAATTTTTATTTCATGAGACGAAAACAAATTGTGGAGAAGTCTTACAAATGTACATTCCAGACGGTCTGCAAACTTAGAAACTGTGAGAATCGGACAGAACCATTTCTCTTGGTAGCAAATTTGTGGCAAGGATGCTATTCAAAGGCTGGGAAATTGAAAGAAGAGCCTTCCTGGAGGGCAATATATAGTACAATCTCAAAAAGATTTGTACAGATTGGAAAAGGACTTACAAAACATGCAGTGTTACTAAGAAATACAGGTTTCTTGGATATGGATGTGTATGAAAGTTTGTAAAAACACTCTTGTAGAAAGTACTATTTAGATATTTTTGTCTTTTCACTTTAGATTGTACCTTTGGAAAGGGCCATTTTGCCCTGAAAGATGGCAGCAGAAATGGCTTTTTGGTCTTTCTTCTGCCTTTTAGCTCTTCCGCAGTCCATGCTGCCTTGCCCAGACTCCCCTACTAGTCTATTGCCCCTGCCCAAAGGCTTGGTCCTGTCCCCAGAGTCTGTTTTCAGAAGTCAAGGAACGCTGGAGAACACGGGCAATCTGTCCAAATGACCTCTCCTACAATTGTGTCCTGTACTCATACAAGTTAGCACAGCTGTACTTCCCTAAAAACAAGTCAATTCTAATCCTATCATAACACTGTCCTTCAAATCTACAGAATATATTAGTGTGCAAATTTATATAAGCCTGGGGCAGCTGAGATTTACCTACTAGAAAATCTGTCAAGGATTATTCATGTTTTTCTCACAAAATAAGCAACATGGATGGAAATCGATATAGTCTACAGACTAGATGGAGAACCATGCCAGTTAATTGATCTGTTTTATATGTGAAGTATAAAATGACTAGGAGGAAGGGATGATGCACAGGGTATGCAAGTAGATACATCAGAAAAGTGAATAAATACTATATTAGTTAGCCACACATATAAAAACAGAAGGGAGAAGAGAACCATGAAAAAGAAAACAGTTAAGTGATTAAGTGATCCATGTGGTTTGTTGTTCCATGGCCTGTACCTGTTTTTTTAATTAATCTGTCTTGACATTATTAGAAAACCCTATTGGAAATTAAATATTTAAGAGCAAAATATTTTGTTGAATTACTTAAAAAGGAAGAGAGCTGGGTATGCAAACTTGCCTGAGTGAGGAAGGAATCTGATGCTGAACAGGCTGGATGAAGTACAGAGGAATGACAGAAGAAGACAAAGGCAACACAGAAAAGCTGTGCAAATCAAGGGATCTCAATTTTGAAGGCAAAATTAAGATATGTAAATTGAATGTGGAGGGTGAAAAAGTTGATAAGAAGTCTTGTAGACAGGATAGGAATGGCCAGAAAGATAATGCGACCATTACTGCTTTTTGGGGTGTACACTAGGTCCACCCTTGGGATTTAAAGAAGGCCAGAGTGAGAGAAAAAGGGTAGAGAGAATGACACAATTTTTTAATAAATTGTAAGAAGTTAAGAACCAGATTTAAGACTATTCATATGATCAATGAAATAAAAAATGAAAAGCAACGTGTGAACTGAGAGAACAGGAGGGGGAAAAAAGTCTGAATGAGAAACACTGTTTATTTTTAGATGTTTTGGAAGACACATAAGTTTGAGTGGAGCGGTCTGTGTTCAAACTGAGGGTTGCAGATGAAAGAGAGAAGGAAGGAATCACTGGGACAAAGGAGATAGCATAAGCCTTTGTCATCTTCTACAGCTATTAATGTCATTATTGATTTTTCCTGAGCTTCATTAGGTTTTGAATCACGTCCTCTGTTAGAAGAGCAGGGAGAATCAGGCAAGAGTCCAAGGAATGTTCAGGAGAATGGACACTGTCATTTATCAGGAAAGATGAAGAGCATGAAGACAGCAACATTGTTTGACCGCTTGTTATCATGGGGGTTTAAATTAGCATGAATGGGATGAATAGAAGGTGAAAATTGGGAGCTGGGAGTGGACTGGAGGACATAGGACAGCCTACGTGCAGGCCACTGAAGGAGGCAGCACCATTATCATCTACTTAGTAAAAAGGACAAACCCAAATATAAAAGGTTTTCACCCCATAACAAAGATCAACCATTCTAAAAGTTAAAATCATGAAAAAGAAACAACTTTGGGGGAGGTTTGACTTCTTACTACTTTCTCCAGATGTCTCTGAAATATGCAAATGGACTATACTGGTTAAGCAGGTGGGACTGCCCACCTTTTCCATTTTGTTCCTGAACTTTAAAGTTTGAACTTCCTGAGTATTTTTGCCTTTGTATACAGATTGCCTTTATCAGATTTCAAATGCTTTGACTTAAATATTTAAGTTACAAAGCACTTGCAGTAGTTCTCACTTGTCACAATGGGGTTTATACACTTTCACACAATCCAAACTGCCTATGTAGATGAAAGCCAAGAGTGGATACAGAGCACTGGAATAGTACTTCACACCTCATCTACTTTTTAAATGTTGTTTCCTTCACAGGAGTGGGAAAAAAAAGTATTTTGCCATTTATCTCTCTCTAAAACCCACATGCTAAAGAACTAAGCTATCTGCATCACAAAGCAGAAAGTACTTATTAAAATTCATTATAAAGGTGCATTAGCTACAAAGGGATCTTTAATGGCCAAAAATCACCAGTCTGTGATTGGCAGTTACTGGTACCTACATCTTCAGACATGTCAGATGTCAAAAACTTGATTCAAACCTTCATGAAAAACCATCAAATTTATTAAAGTACTTTTACAGATATAAAAGCAATGAATGTTTAATCAAGCATAAGAATTAAGTGAAAATCCTTGTTTATCATGTTTAAAATAGACAGGAAAATGAGAAAGGCCATGATTCTTTCTGCTGAGGAGCAGACAGGCTCTCACTGCAAGAGGTGGTCTTGAGGGAGGTTCTGGTTGTACAAGCAGTCTATGTGGCCAGTCATTGGAGAAACTTCCTCTGTAGATGCTTATTAAACAGCTGTCACGTTTGAATTAAAATGGACAATTTTCATGTTAGCCATCTTAGTACCATGTGTTGGGCAAAAAAGGAAAATATTTGTCAAGTAACTAAAAAAGCTTTAAACAAAACCTCCATATGAATCTTTGAATGAATGTTTTCAGAAAAATGGATATTAGTTTCTCTTGGCAGATGGAGTATCACAGATTTAGAGATAGCCATATATATCTATAAGGTGGGATACAGTTGTAAAAACTTTAGAGTGAAGAGCTTTGTCACATAATTTTATGATCTCTTGTAAAATTAACACACAAAGAATGGATTAAATACTGCAGTTAGGGAACAATTTCATTCTCACTAGTGAGGATAAAGTGGGAAGTCTTCTGGGGTTAATTTGTCATTCATAGGTTATCTACTTTTGTAGTTATGCCATTTTTCTCCACACTCTTCAAGTTGATGTTTCCTTCTTAGAGTCTGTCACTGAAATTGGATTTATTTGGATATTGACAAACAGAAGGAAGCAACTGGACTGAGCAGAAGAAGCAATATATTGTGGCATATGCATTTCTTGGAGCTATCATCAGAAATCAAGTTATTACCAGAAATCAAGACAATCTAGCAACATTAATGCAAAGCATGGAAACTTTTCAATATGTCAATACATCCTGGCTACAGGATTTTTCTTTTAGCCTTCTCAAGCTTTCCTTCTAATATTCCTGCTAATGTTTTTGTCACATATGTAACTGTTGTGTTGGACATTCAACTCAAATACTTTTTCTCCCAAGCTGAATCATGACGGAGACTTCTAAAGCATATATTTCTTTTTAATCATTTTATTTAAAGGTCAGGACAGTCCTCCCTCTTGCCAGCTGTTCATTGCATTTGCCTTGCTCTGCCATGGGGCTTCAGGAGATTATTCCATGTCCTTTCATTCCTGAGATGCAGGAGCTTGCCAGGGTCTGATAAACCCGCATCTCATGAAAACACTAGGAAGGGAGAGCTGGGTCAGCAGGGTAATCCCACCTGCCAGCACATTTAAAGTACCAAGCAGAAGCAAGAGCTGACAACAGTGTGATGGGAAGAGCAAAACAGGTCCTCAGCTGAGCTGTCCCATCTCTCATCTGCACCTTTAATATTAAAGCAGGGAGTTGCTTGCATTTACAGATATTTTCTACAACCTGACCTTGTGTCGCTGATGGTGTAATCTGAGTGCTATTATATCTCGTCTGAGAACTGTGGTGTACTTTTGAGTGACTAAAGTGCTTTAGGACCTAATACTACCTGAAGTTGGGTAGGGCTGGGTTCAAACAGGGCTGTGTACATACCCCCTGGGAGGGAAAAACTGGTGTGTTTCCACTAATGAACATCTGGATGCCTCCAGTGCTACACACTCCTGAAGAGTTCATATGCATGTTGCATTTTGTCCATTTGAAAATTCAGGTGAGAGACAATTTTTTTCCAACTGAAAGAGAATAAAAATTAATGACACCAAACTGGGAGGAGGGGCTGATACGTCACAGGGTTGTGTTGCCATCCACGCAGCCTCAAAAGGCTAGGTAAAGGGGCTGACAGGAACCTTATGAAGTTCAATAAGAAGCACAAAGTCTGGCACCTGGGGAGGAACAACCCCAGGAATACCTACATGCTGGGGGCTGCCCAGCTGGAAAGCATCTTTGCAGAATATTCCCTGGGGGTCCTAGTGGACACCAAGTTGAACATGGATCAGCAGCGTGGCCTTGCTGCAAAGAAGACTAAAATGTCCTGGACTGTATTAGGAGTGTTGCCAGCACGTCAAGGGAGGCGATCCTTCCCCTCCGCTCAGTACTGGTGAGGCCACACCTGGAGTGCTGTGTCCAGTACTGGGCTCCCCAGTACCAGACAGACATGGACATACTAGAGAGTCCAGTGAAGGGACATGGAATGGCCTGGATCATCTCTCCTATAAGGAAAGGCTGAGAGACCTGGGACTGTTCAGCCTGAGAAAATTTTGTGTGGACTAGCCTTCAAACATTTCAAACTGTGCAGACTTAAGATGTCCGTCTTGCCAGATAATAGACCCAAAGAGAGATCTCCCATCCACTTCTAGGAGATGGGTCCTTTGAACTCTTCATCCACACTGTACAGTGACTATAAATTACAATGCCATCTATAAAATTGAAAGAAGTATCTGTTCTTGTTCCTCATTAAGATATAATAAAGCTTTCAGGATTTTCTAAGAAAGGAAGAGAACCCATTAAGGTACCTTTACGAGGCTTTTCCTCAGAAAAGGGGATTTCTTTGTGATCCCCAAATTCTCAACTAATCAGATTTCCAGTGCAGTTCAGACTACTTCTCCATTACAGGATGAAGGGGGAGGGATCACAGATAATGAATTAATGTGTGCCCTGAAGATTTCTTGTACAGGAAGGAGAAGAATGCAAGAAATTACAAACTCTACTTTGCTCACAACTACCATTACTTCATCAGTAGCAACAGATAGAAGGCAAAGATATTAGGCCACAGTGATCTGTGTTCTCTCAGGGAAATGCCCTGAGAGGTAAAGCTTCCTCTCTTTTTTTTTTTTTTTTTCTGGGGCCCGAGTAGTTTTACTTTCTTTGTGTCTTTAATCAAATATTATTCATACCCCAGGGTAGGAGGAACATTCAACCAGATGACTTTCATAGTCTATTTGCCTGGCTCATAACTTACATTGTTCTGTGTAATGTAACCAAAGACTATTAAAATCCACACACACAGGAGGACACTCTTATAGTTGTGCATTCATCCTTAACTTTGGCATTTCTTGACATCTGAGTAGTTCACCATGTAAACTTAATGTTGCATGAACACAGTTTCTTTTTTTCACTTAATTTCTTAAAGCTTTTTTTACAGGAAAAATTGGGTACAAGAGAGGGAGAAAATCAGAATAAATTGCAAGGTATACCTAGACTTTGAAGCTTTCAGTTTGCAAATAATGTAATTAAAGCTTCTTAATTTCATTTTCAAGGTAGGTATCAGAGCAGTCCATGAACTCAATTGTCCCTGATCAGCCTTGCCAGAACAAAACAATCTAGAACCTTTTTAACAAAAAAAAAAAAATTCTCTTTCATCTTCACTTTGTAACTTATTTCTTAAAAGATCTTCCATGTTAAAAGTACCAGCTTAATCACCATTAATCTATTTGTTGTTAGACAAATTCATGGTAATGCTGTTTTAGTTAAGCAACAGTCATTACTATTCACTATCATTAGATTAAATCCGTATCCTGGGAGGAAACGTCTCCCATTTAGCATGTTCAAATGCAACATTTAAGGCCTTTCATTCCGAACATGACTAGTATGTAAAGTATCACAGAACTGCCATTGCTTCTGTAGAGGACAACAGTCAACTGCCTCAAGGATTTAACAGAAAGGAGGAATGTTTAGCAAATGCAGGTAGATTGCTGCTCTTGCACCATCTGTTCCATAAGTTGTGTACAGTATCAGAGGATAGGTATAAAGTTCTATTATGGAATATGTTGTGGAAAAAATTCACAGTACAGGGTATAAAACTGTCCTCAAGGAGAATGAAAGTAAGGGTCAATACACATCTCAATGGGATGTGAATTCCCAACAGAGAGTAAAGATTTCAAGTGTCATTCCATTGAGCCATCCTCCTGAATAACTGCTATGTTTATGAAGAAAGGATATAGTGCAGACAGTGTTTTCCAGACCACCCATCACTTCTGGTTTCCCTCTGCTTCCTCAACCTCCGCCACTACTGTGAAGGCTGGGCTCAGAGGAAGGAAGCAAACCCTGGGACAGGAGGAAAAATATTCTCCCCGCACAGCTTGCTTTGTTCCCCCAAGCACATGGCAACAAATATCTATTTAATCCTTTACATGTTTGCAAGGCATTACATTCAGGAAGGCTTTCATAAATAATATGTCCCCAATGAGTAATTATAAATGCTATTACACAAATGTGAAGAGCTAAATCTTTTTTCCAAGGTTACATAGACAGCATGTTTCTCTACCGTGAGTGCTTTGCTCCAAACCTGATGGATATTTTATGCCCTATAGAGAAAACAGTAATGATATGTGATCTCATGCAACAGAATCTAAACAAGCAAGAACCAGTTATCATGTTCTCTGCACATGTAGCTTCAGAACAACTACAGGAAATAGCTGGTGAAGGAAAGCTGTGTACATCACATACATTTCTGACTGAAGAATAATTCACTACAGTGGGTCTTCAAACATTCGTGACTCTGTAACAATAACTTTGGGTTCCTTTCATATTTCTTTAGGCACACACTTTTCATTAATAGATTTCATAATTTATTTCCTACAGAAAAGTTTTTGGGTTTTTTTTCTTCAATGTGAATACATGTAATTGTCATAAATCTCAAATAGCTGAAAGGAATTTTTTTTAAACTGTTCCAAGATGCTCACTTTTGGGATGAAACCAAACATGGAAAGTTGCCACCCTAGAAATGAGTGATCTGTTTTGAGTATGCAAGTTTTACAGCCCCAACCACTGCAGCTACAAGTGCTTCCCTGTGTGTACGTGCCTGTATTTCAAAGCACCGGATGTTTTATATAATGATTCCCAGAGATATCATCATGCCAACAAATGGCATATTTTGTGTATTTATGTTCATTAAGTGATAAGTCCAAGAGTGACTTAACTGTTGCTTCTACCCTTGATTTTGTGCATTACACGTTGAGGAAGCAGACTGACTGTGCTTAGTGCCCTGGTTGCCTGTCTCTGCATGCAAACACCAGTCAGCTTTGCTGCCTTTTGCTTACAGCACTTTTCAATGAGTGCTAAAGAATTACTTTAGGAGCTGGGGAAAGCTGTCAGATCCCCTGTGAGATTAAATGAACACACTTGCCAGAACAGAAAGGAAAAAGAAAATTTGCTTGTTCAGAGCACGCATGCTTTGGCTTGCTGCTGTCAGAAGAGGGGCTCTGTAGGTACTAGCAGTAGAAATGGGCTGTGGTTTCAGGAACTGCTTTTATACACTTAGTAAACTGTAAGTACAGAGTCATCAGGTTAAGTTCTGATACATCTCTTTTTCAGGGCACTTAAACCCCACCAATACAAAACTCCCTTAAACTTGAAGAACTCCAAGGCCAAAATGAAATATTGAAATGAAAATGAAGACAATTTTGGAGTGAATTGTGAAAGGTAGGTAACAGTTTAAATCCTTATACCCAGTACGTCAGAATTTAGGCCTATCATATTCTTCCTCTAGAGTCTGGCTATGTCTTAAAGATGTATTCAGAGGTATTCATTCCATTCTGGTGGTGTTTCTCAGTCCTACTGTTTGCTTACTTGTCAAGGACCAGGATACACAAAATAATAATGCTAACAGAAAACATTGTGGATACAAGTACTGACATGACAGACTTTCTCACAGGTGCAGTTCTATCACCTTTTCAAAATCTGCCTGTAGGTTCGTTGAACAACTGTGAATGCACTGAAACAGACTTCAGCTAAAGAAGAATTTCTCTTGTGCACACATCTTAGTTTTCTCCTCAGACAATGGAAACAGTTCTATCTGAATTAATTATCCATATGGAATCACTGTTTGAATTAGAAGCACTTAAATCAATGGATTTATAAACAAGCCTGAAACTGAAAATATTTTTTGCAGAAATACGTCATTAAATGGTATCATGTGGTAATTTTTGCCCAGGATGAAGTAATAAGAATGAAGAACACTGAGACTAACTGGGGAGGCCTGTAAAAATGGTCCTGACATTTCTGTAGTATTTACTGTAATTCTTTATCTCTTGTTCCTTGCTTTTCAAATACATACTTGCTGAAGACTACCTGGCGGAGACTGTTTCCTCTTTGCACTTTCAACTACAAATTAGACATCCCTCCTGACTGGAGTATCTCTTAATAATTATCACTGTACTGAAATTTTCAACAACTTTTCCATGATTCTAGGAATTAATGACACAAACAGTTCACTGAGATTATTATAACTCAAGCTCTAGTATGGGTAAAATCTGTCTTCTTGTGAACTGGAGTCAGATGTCCAAAGGTGTTTAGGTCTGGGGCTTGTCCCTATGCCCCAAGCAGGCTAAGATAAATCCTTTAAATGTGAAGCAGACCCTTTTTTAAAAAATAATTTGATGTAAGCTAAACCATAGGAGCTCTTAGGTAACGAAGAATGATTTGAGGACCTGTAGCTGTTTGTTGATACAAGAGACTGAGATTAGGCATATCACAAGTGGGTTGTTGGTGAGGCCATTCATTATGTTTTTGATGTCTGTTTTGGGGATCAGGGATGATTAGTAGGTATGATGTAGATGGACAAAGGTTATGTGTAAGCAGTGACAAATCTGATCTGTTCTGCATGGTCAGGGAACACAAAACAAATGAATTTAAATTCCTCCTTATGCCTTTGTAGAGTCAAGACCAAATGTAGCTTTATACAGGGAGGTGGAGTGAGCAAATCACTGTGCAAGGAGGCAGCTAATTGCTGAACTTGATTGCAACTGCTAATCATAGTCACAGGGAAAAAAAGTGTTGGGAATTAATTAGGCAAGGACCTTCAGAACAGCAGCAGGAAGCCTCCAAGTGACCTTTATTTACAGTCAGTTAAACAGAAGTGTGACTAAAAATGCCAAGGAGCAAATCAGATTATTAATATTGATTGCTTAAAGAAAATGAATAATTTAGGAGCAGTCAGAATAAATATGCAGTGACAGAGATGAAAGAGCACAATGTACTGCCTTTCCAACATTCATCTATCATGCAGCAGTGCCCCTTCACACAGAAATGGAGAATTTCCACCATCACAAAACATAATTAGTTTCATGACCCAGCATGATTGCTGTATTGCCGCTACAAGGAGCTTTTTTTATTATTATTTTCCCTGGACAGCAAAATGTGGAGGGAGACACGATCCTGCTGAAGAGAAGCTTTGCTCTTGGAACTTTCTGCAGAGATCAAATTCAGGTACTATGGGATTAACTTTTAGTCCTTTGTCAACACAACAGCAGAAACACAGTATATAATTTTTTTTCAGACATGCTGTCAGAGTAACCATTTTAAGCAAAGCTTAAAAGCATCTATAAAAACTTTAAGTCCTAATTTCCCTCTCCAACTTTTCTATACTCTGTTTAATTTTTCCAGTGAATTTTAGACTGATTATTTTTAATCTGTCCTCCTTTTTTCCCTGATTTTATTCTTGTATTCTAGTAAACTGGCATAATTGGTTGCAGGTGCCATATTTTTGGTGGAGAGAAGTGGAATGATTTTTTTAAATGTACACATTTGAATATAATGTCATAAAATATAAAGTTAAAATATTATTATGGGACTGAAAGCATAGCATAACGAAATAACTGTGTGTATGTTTACCTAATCAGTCCTGTTTTTCATAACCTCATCTGAAAAGGAACCTGGGTATCACTACTTCTATATCTCTTGTCCTATTTTTTTTTATGTCAGCTCTTTCTTCTTTTTATTGTCTTGTCTCTTTTATTTTTGTCCTTTTTTTAAAAAAGAAAAAGAGACTAAGATATAATTATCCAGGACATGTAGACCACACAAGTCTAAGACAAAATTTGTCTTCCATCATTCTGCTGCCACTCCATCCAGGAATCTCAGAGTGCTCTTCAGTACTGAAATTGTGCAGAAAAAGATGATTCTGACAATTTTTATTTTTTTTTTCTCTAAGGAAAACAAGAGTGCCACAGCCAAAGTTTTCAAAAGACGATGCTTACGTTGATCGAACTGTATCGTGGCTGTATTTCCTCCTTTAATGTTAATGGTCTCAAAGGTGGTGGCACAGTGGCTATCATGGTGCCTTTTGACCATGCAGGGGTTGGCCTCACACTAGGAGAATTCCCTGCTGGCTGTCTTTGTCTGTATTATGTTGATATAAATGAAGATAAGGGGCTGATGACAGCATACATATGAGGATTATGTCTCCAACTTCCATGATAGTATGCGCCCTCCTGCACAGGCAATACATACATGGCACAGACAAAACAGGTTAGTGTGTGTTGTATGTTCATACATATCCATTGAACATAAGATCCGTGAGGCAAAATTGTTCTTCAGGCAGCACCTTGGATAAATCATAGGAAAAAGTGAGCATTCAGAACACAATCCCACCCCTTCCCTATGACAAGTGCCTGTCAAAGGCAGACGAATGTGAATGAACAATACAATCTGTGCAGAAAGGAAACCTGTGCTGGTTACCCATAAATTCATGTACCAACCATCCTGAGTAAGCACTGCTTTTCTTATGCAGCTTTGCCTTGCTAAATGTGGGAAGGTGTAACATGCAGCAAGGCAAATAGGAGTACACTGAAATGTATGGCATTAGGAGCCATAAATATTTTAGTTTTCATTTTCTCTGCTGCCACAGAAATAATGGCTTATAGATGAAACAACGAGTTTGCTTCTCGGATAATTGTCTTCGGTTCAGCAGACTTTCACTATTTGCATTTAAGTGACTGTTTGGAGTCCCCCAAAATTGCAGAAAGTGCTTCATTTCCCTGCTTTGGATATGCCTCAGTGAAACTGAGGGATGATGCCAGCAGATTAATATGGCAAACTAAGTAGCAGCGAACAAGGAAGTCATGGTTTCAGTATGAATATAAATATATTCCAGCCTTGTAAGACCTTACTCATGTGAGTTAGGCCCATTGATTTCAATGAAACTATTCAGATTAACAAGTAGTCACATATTGAACATTAGTATGATGACAGACTGTATCATGCTACATTCACAGCATGGTGAAAGAACGAAGTGCTGAAATTCAGCTGGCCTATGTAGCTTTAATTAAGCCCCTTAGCACAGAGGATACTCTTCATTAACAACCAGTGCACTTCTTTTTTTTCCTGTGGACCACAGAAACATTCGTAACAGATGATGAACACACAAGGATAATATTAATGTATGAATAACATCAAATCTGGCATCTAGAATTTGTCTTTGCAAATTAAATAGGACTCTTCAAGGCAAATTTCTTTATGAATAGTAGTGTAAAAATTTAGCTTATATGACAAAATTCCTCCTATATATGAATTTTAGCTCATAAAGTAAATTAAATCCTGCTCTTAGGAACAGAATACATCTGACAAATGGATGCTATTGTAAAGAAGGCTACTTTATGACATGTGTAGCGTGACCTATATCCACCCAGATTCGTGCCATCTTTATGAGCCTCCTAATTTCTTGATCTCCATCAGACCAGAGAGTGACATGTACAGAACACGAGCGCGGATTAGGTGAGTTTCGCTTTTATGTTAAGCATGGAAACATGCTTGGTGACCTCTCATCCTTGTCCTTTCAAAACCGTCTCATTATAAAAACCACTGTAAAGTTTGAAGAAAAAAAAAAAAAAAAAGAAATTGACAGCTCCCGCTCGGGAGCGGCACAGGGCTGGGATAGCAGGCGCCCCGCTGCTCAGGACCAAGCGGCGCTGGCAGCGCGGTGTGGGAAAGCAGGCATGGCACTAGCCCACGCGATATGATACCTGGCTCTTTTTCAGTCAGCGCTGTTCATCTCTCACTTTCATGAATGCTGTAATTATACTGGTTGCCACTTAAAAGTCAGCGTTTGCCAAGAGCTGTCACCAAGCTGTGTCTGAAGCACCAGAGCTTTGCAGGAAACAACTGCAGGAACTGTGTGGTACCTGTTGACAAACGCTGGCTTTTGAAAAGCGCCCACTGTAAGGAAGCCCTCAAAACCTGCTCTAACTGTACCAGCAGGAAGCAAACCATTTGTTTTTTCACATACCTTTCATTCAGCCTTCCCCTGTTGTGTGAAATGTCTGTAACTTGAGAGAACTATAGGAGCTTCTTTGGAAACGCAGCTTGTAAAAGGCCCTTGATCCTGAGTAAAATATCATTATTCAGGGGATATTCCCTATTTCTTCTTCAATAACTCATTCCAGTATATTTTAAATTAATCTGTTTAAATTTACATTTTTTTATAACCACTATTCAAAGGAAATGACAAGAAGGAGCCACAGAGATTTAATAAAGCACAAGCTTAGAACCTTAATCACCTTAGATATCAAGGTAATACAATTTTTTATTGAGGTGTGTTAAAATGATTCCGGTAGTTGACAAATGGGTTACTGGTGGTTTATAGATCATATTAGCATTGAATGAGCTGCTATTTGCTCTCACGTGGCGCCAAGACACTTTGCCCTCCTTCCCAAAAGAGGTTGTTCTAATTTTCATTATGCCACGTAGTTACGCCAAGTTATCACTTGATGGAATGAACCTGCATATTAAAAAAAGGGAGAGAGAAAGAAAGAAAAATGCTCAACAATGCAAATATACTTTTCTCTGGTGCAGCAAAATGAGCCAAGGTCTTTTGACAGGAAAATGCCTGTAGTAACAGGCTAAGATGCTGCATTCAGTAGCAGAGGGGGCAGGAGCAGAAGCTGGCCAAAGCAAGGGGGAAGGGGAGGAGGCATGGGGAGAGATCCCTGCCTGCTCCTTCTGCCCCTGTGCCTGCCATCAGCCAAATGCTGTCACAACTCTTGGACCATTGCACTGGGAAGGGTGGAAAGCAGGAAGGAGGAGCGAGATGGGCGGGCTGCAGAATTTGTCCAGGGAAGAGCTCTTGTGGCTCCCAGAAATAGACTTTCTCTCCGCTGCTGTCCTTCCCTCACCATTCAGCTAATCAATTTGTGAAAGTACTTAAGCAAATGCCGAAATCCCATGATATTTGAAACATGTGTCTTGAAATTAAGCAGTGTTTAAGTGTTTTCCGAAACTGGAATAATAATAATGGAGCTTGGGGAATGCCAGGATGACTCATATAGGAGTCCTGCTGTAACGTGGTGGAAGGCTGTCGTCACCACAGACCGGCCAGCTATCTGCAAAGTTACCTTTCCTTGAAACTGACCTTAGAAGAATTACTTAATGCCAAGTGTTAAAAAGGCAGTGGCAAAGGTAGGAACTGATCCCAGGCATCCTGATATGTAAACATGCTAACGCTTGGGCAAAAATGTTGATTATTTCAATGGAATTACTCCCCTGAATAATAGCTCATATCCAAGTAGTATTTGAAAAATCCCATCATGTTTAGAATAATGGTCTAATCCTGCATAATGCTGGGAATCCTTCAGACTCACTGAAATTTGTGCAATCATGCAATGTGTAGTGGATCAGAATCTTTGTGAGCCAGATAAATGACAGAGAAGCAGAGCGGTGCATGTGCCAGTCAGTACATCACAGTCAGGCGTAACCTAGCAGACAATTTAATCTTATCCGTTTTCCTGTATTATTGCAATGTTGCCTGATGTCTCGCTGTAATAAAGTATCATCCTTAGAATGGGTACATGTTTCTGTTTTATCCTTTTGTTTGTACACAGATTAAAGCGTGATCCCCATTGACTGTAACCTATAATTGAATCAAGGATCCTGCCTCTGTCACAGAGAGCAGGAGTGGCGCTTGAGTGGTTTATGAGCATGAGCAGGACAATCTGAAGATTAAACTTCATCTTTGATCTTCAGGCTGTGACCATGAATTTTCTGTTGATAACATATCGAAAACAAAATAATACAGATAATTATGAATGGAGGAGCTGGAGAGGAAAAGACCTTAGCCGGGGATCAAAGGCACTTATGCTCTTTTGGTGTAAAACTTTGATGCAAACCCGTCAGCTAAAACTGTGGAAGACTTTACCAGTCATATTTTTTCACATGCCTTTAAAAAATCTGTTAAAACCTTTGGAGGGGAGATCATTGGATCCAAGTGGGTGAAGTAAACTACTTTGTTAGTCCTTTAGGCTTCTGAAGTCTCAGCACAATTTTGAATGAGGAAAAATTCTTTTTTCTGCTCTTTACATGCGAGTCACAATTTTCTTACTGGGTTCCAAAGTACCCGTGGTCTCAAAGCGCTACTGCACAGCTGCCGCTACATATGTTGCTGCTGAAAGCTAAAACTTGCTGAAATAATCATTCCCAATGTTTGAAGAGGATGTGTTTTAGGCGCTGCTTGATGCATCTTGTTTCTTCAGGGAGCATGAAGTCACAGCGCAAAACAGCAGCGACATCAAAAATGCAGGGTTGATGTGGGGTTTTGTTGTTCCCCCCTCCCATCCCCACCCTGGTCTCTGGCAATGTGAAGGACTACAAAAAACTGCTTGCCTCATAAACCTTTATTTCAGGGTAAGTGATTGGATTGATGTTCATACATAATTGCCCATGCTGGATATGAGAGCTGTAAATTTTTAATTTGGAGATGAAGAAAGGACAATACAGGGAGCACAGTGTAACATGTTAAAAAAGAAAACAAAAGAAGATGCACTTTTACAGTATTCCACTGTCATAGGATAAGAGATGCATAAAATATAAGCTAGCAGGATCAATCATACATATAGGTAAGATCAAACAAGCCGTATAGTAACCCAGAGAGACAGATGTCCTTCCCAATTCTTTCACTCCATCAAGATAAATAGCTGCAGTTTGGTTACTTGACTGGTGCAAATCAATAGAACTCCATTGAAATCTGCAGCAGTGTTGGATTTTTTTTTTGCCCTGGATCTGGTTCTCAATAGAGTTTGGCCCACTCTAAAGTATGAATTAAAGAGTAGTTCAATATGTTTTACATTTGTTTCTATGCTCCTTTTTCTCCCTTGAACTTCATTACTGGCAGCTATGACAGACAGTGAGAAATGTTCAGAGATAGAACTGGAGTAAGGAAAATATTCCTATTCCAAACAGAAAAAAGAGCCAGAATAGACATCAAAAATTGGAGGACATGGGGTGGGAATTTTGATTCTGACAGATCTGAGGACTTTATTTGTCACCAGGCTAGGAGTGGGACAAAAACATTGAAGGTGGCGTGTCTGGAGCTCACTGGAAGTGGGAAAAGTTTGGCCATTTTTGTAGAGCAAACTATTCTGATTTGATGGCTAACCGTGGCATTCAGAAACAAACTTTAGTCAGTGAGGTTGGAAAATTCCAAGCAGTGCCTGGTGGATCTAAACCTGTGGTATTTTCACAGCCACTTGTCTTTTCAAATTAAAGCTGAAAGGTGCAATCCACACCTATGCAAAGCCTGTGCAAGGCCTGTGCAGCACGCAAAGGCTGAAAGCAGAGCTGGGCGTGGGGTTTACGTGGTGCCACGTCTGTGTGATGCTCCGCTGCACAGGGATGAATTTAATCCAAGGAGAAAAGGGCTACATGCTGTATAGCCAGTCTAGTCGCAACGTGCTATTGAGGAGGACAAATAATGACGACACAGCGTCTGGTGGAAGGAGGGATGTAATTACTCCTCTTTCTTTCTCTTTCAAAGACAGCAGCTCTAATTCTCTTCTGACACCATTTTTTCTTTCTGATGTCGTAACTTTACAGTTTTCAGCGAGGCAAACGCAAGGTGTGCCAACATAAATGGAGCCAGCTGTAATTCAGCCCAGTGTGAACTCTTGATGTTTTTTGAATATGTAATTGCAGCTACAGGGATGGTGAAATCAAGTTGGAGTAGAGAGCTGCCATCCGAAGAATGTGCCTCTTTACACCACCAGGATCTGTGCGGCAGGAAGGCTTTTCCATACAGGCTCACGCAGAGCACAGAAACCCTGCTCTGTGCATTCGAACCAGAGCTGGGAAAATGAGCTGACAAATGTTGCTCATGAATATTCATGCACATTTTCAAAGGAAGGAATTTATCCATGTCGACACCTCATTTATGTTTGCATTCTGCCAAAGTGTAATCAGGAACAACCCAGTATGCACACAGTTTAAAGTAAATTTTAAATTAAAACAACAACAGCTATTAAAAACTTTATTCTTTCGTTGAAACTATGTGCATATCACCCTTCCTGACATTTGCTCCTTTTAAACATGAAAGAGTATGGAGTGAAGACTCTGCCCGGGGTATCGTGCTAGGACTTCTTACACATGCGAAATGGCCTACAGATCTCATGGGAACATTGTTTTCCCTACTGGCCACCTGGAAAGAGCAAGAATTTTGGCTTATTTGAAGACATATTTCCACTTTTGTCTAGAACTGAAGGTGCTATATACACGAGACACTAGAGAGATTTAGCATTTCCTGAATCTCAGAAAAGGTCCAGTTTAATTCTAGGTTAGAGATCAGCATAAATTCTTTTATTTTATGCAGGTTAATAAATGTATCTCTGCTGAAGACTGTGAGTTTACATTTGTGTGTGCAGTTGGCTTGTTCACATAAACTTCCCCCAAAGATTTCCAGCATTTGGAAGAGCCCTGGCCTGTGCAAGGAACTAAAATCTGACGTTGTAAAAAAAGGTCACTGAATGCAGTGGAAATACCTAACAGGACATAATCTTTCGGTCCTTTCCTCCCCAAAGATCTCCTAGAGTACTGAGAAGTTTTAGGAAAGCAGCAAACACAGCCTGGTTCAGGAGGGTAAAATCAGCCCCTACCACAGCAGCCTGACAAAGAGAATTGTCTTGAATGTGGTTATCTAAAAGTTGAAGATAGCGTGTGCAAAGATTTATCTGCAATGAGCCTTACTTTAGATCCATACTCTCAGGACTATATACTGTGGCTCCTATTTAAAGGCACTTCTCTTTTATGGCCTGCAGCTGGGATAGGCACTGTAGTTCACTCTTGCTGTCGGTCAAAGAAATGCTTTCAATTTTTCATAACAAGCTGTAAGCGTCTGCAAGTTTAATAAAAGGAGGCTGAGAGACAAGTTATCTCAACAAGCAAACTCCAATATATTCCAAGGTTACTGCAGTATAATTAATGGCATTACTAAATGGAGCCGAAAGTGTAGAGTCTGCAAATGGCTAATAACAAGGATTAGATATGCACTCTCTTTTTCATTCATGTTCTTACAATTTCTTGTGAGCCTAATTGAAGTCAGGAGGGTTTTTCCACATGACATTTTCAAATTCAGCTCTGATCAATGACAAACAGTGCATGTGCCCTATGGAAAAACCTCTTACCATTTATTTCTAGGAAAAAGAAAAAACAAAAAAAAGAAAAAAATAAATTTTGCTCTTCTTTTTATGGATGAAAATTGCAGTAGGATATGTTACATTAGAAAACTGGGAAAAGGGTTTTCAGATGGGAGGACTGGCACAGTGGCTGTATGCTTTTTTTCCCTCTAGGACTACATTCAGTAAGGTTTCATTAATAGGAACAGCCACATATTGCAAAAACCTGTTAAAGATACCAAGCTTGCTTCAAAAGTCTGTAAAACAATGGAACGTAGACAAATGCTGGAAAACACTTCTAAATTAATCCTTCTGGCATCAGATTATTGTGTGATAACAAAATCCACTTTAGCAAATAGGTCAGAGTACAGCTGCTAAAGGTAAGCAGCCCGATGCCACAGAGGTTATGGTTTTAAACACTATCAAAATTATTTTGGATTAATCACCTTCCTGCCTGCAGTAAAGGTTATTTATAGAGCGTGCTTAAAAAAAGAAGCAACCTGAATATCTCTAATCTCCTACTAACCTTCTACAGTAAATAGCAAAGCATTAGCTCTGTGTGCATTTCTGAATCCAGTCTTTAATTATACCTTTCCCATGTTTACATGAACTTTGGTTTGCTTTTCAAAAGCCTCACGGAACAATTCCTGCAGCTGACCTGTGTGTAGTGGTGAATTTCTCCATAAAGTGAGTATTGATGAGCTGAAAAGTTCAGTGAACAGGAAAATTCTGCGGCTTTTATTGCCAGTGTGACAGGTTACTTTATTACCATGCCTTTCACAGCAATTTAACAGTTACCCTGGTAACGGATTCAGTGAGGTAATGGGATCAGAGGCATTAGAGGAGAGGAAAGGCTAGCGACGAGAGAAAACCATCTGCTGGCTTATGTTCTCGGGGCTGTTTGCTCACTGCGAGCTCCTGACAATCATTGTACTTGGATGCAAATGAGGCAGGTTAAACCACAGGCCTGCCCTATTTAGCCGTACTCTGGTGATTTGTCTTTCTAATTCTATTGAAATAATAATCAGGATTTGTTTCTGATTAATTAACTAACCTTTTGGTAAAAAGATTAGATAACGAAATTGCTGTCTATTCAGAGATAATGAGATTTTTATTACTCTGTCAAAGGGAAAAAAAAGTACATTTATGTGTCACCAGCCACCATGTCAAGGGAAGAAAATAAAGATTTAAGTCTTTATGTCAGACATTTATTTCCTCCACAGATTAAGTGTATATTGAACTCCATGGGTGCACATCATCTTGTTTTAAAAATTTCAGAAGAGCTTTTAAAACACCAAATAAAGCAATAAACACATTTAAATCATGATGCATTTGGCATTAATTTGTTTCAAAAAATGTCTCCTAATGGAAGAGAAATACTTGACGATTCAGAAATCCACCTATACTGCGTGGGTGTATTTATGTAAGTGCAAGAGTGTGAAGAAAGCAGTAAAATTTCAGTGTGAGCACTTTAGAGTGACATATGTAAATAGGCTGCTATTATATCTTGCAGTACAGACATGCCTGATACAGTAGTTACAGTAGAAAATTCATTTATATGTAGGAGCTTTGCCTGGGTGTGTGAAATACCACGCAGAACACTGGGAGCTAGTATAATTAAATAATGAATGATAAAAAAAAACTGTGGCATTTAGAGTTTCCTCACAAAAGGCTCCTGGAAAAGACGCAGCTGCAACCCTCGGCGAGTGACCCAGACCTGCAGAAGGCCCCTCCGCCAGACCCCGGGGTGCCGGGCTGCAGCCCGGCCGGCACCTGCCCACCAGAGCCTTGCGCCTCCCCACAGTTGTCCCCACCAATAGGGCGGGAGACTGAAAACCCCTAAAAACTTGGTCCTGGAACCAAAAAGCCAGTAGAGATGTGAGACGTGCGTCAGCCACATAGCTGTGGAGCCATCGGCAATGCCTTGCATCGTGCAGCACAGTGGTTGGTGTAGATGCAAACTCTTGGTGATAGCAATGCAATGGGTGGACAGCATTTGCTGTGCCAGGTAGCATCCTGTGGCTTACCCATTACAAGAAGAGCTGTGTGCTTTGATGACTGTCAAGTCACTAATCGTGATCTGTTAATTAATAGATCTCTACAAAGAATTGCGATGGGAACATCTTCTGTCACGCATACAAAGCAAGAGGAAATATAGGACACAGCAGAGCATTTTGTTGCGGTGAAGTTAATGAATGCACTCTCAGATTTGAGGTGACACTTACATCGGTGGCGTTCGGTGTGCTTCATTACTTTTACTTTTACATGTTAACATGAAAGGCTCTCATAACGCTGAAAGCCCCTGCTTCTCCCCAGCAGTGTATATAGCTGAAAGCCAGTCAGAAGCGCGACCCAGTTAGAGAAAATGTCTTTGCTAAAGAGATTTGATGCTGAGCGTGTTCCTTCCCTGTTCCCCCACCTCGCAGCTTCCCGTTGGTGATTACCCGGCATGGCCAGCATTCCTCCCTTCCCGCCTGGGCTTTCCAACTTTATAGCCCTGACAAAGGATGCAGACAAGAGAGCTTTCTTCAACCAACAGAAAATTATTTCCCTCCCCCGCCCTCCAAAAATTCTTACTGCAGGCTTATGATCCTTTATAACCAAAATCCCTTGAAAGGCAAGCAAGACTTTTTGGCTTAGTACCAGTGGTAAAGCTTTTTCACCCCCTCTTTCTCCCCCCATGTGAAATTTATGTTTAATATTAGTAATTATTACTAAAATTAGCAAAATGTTATCAGAGGATCTTAGCTAGGGAGAATAACTATAGTTTTCCTTTTTCCAGACGATGACATCTGCAGCTCTACATTTTCATGAAATGACTATACTTAACAAAAACATTACTTCATTTTCGTGGTATTTCTTTTGTGCCTAGGAGCAACCCTGTAATTGTTCACTTCAATTACAACATTACTATTTTAAACTGAAACCCATTTTATCTGCATGCCAGCTTTTTATTTGTTTTACCAACTATATCTATTTCCATTACTGCAAGGCTGATGGTTTGTCTCAAGAGGAAATCAAATCCATTAATTCAGAAATTTCAAGCACGGCTGCCTCTGCCATAAGCAGCATTTCTTATGCTAATAGCAAATGTGCTGAGACTGAAAAGAACTGACACAGCTCTGTTTTTTATCATAACTTAAGCATTTATGTAAAAAGGCAAATCTAATAGTACTAGGAAACTGTAAGTGTTATTATATATAATTCACTTTACTGAGATCTGCATAGGGCCTGGTTTGTGCAAGTGTGCTTTAAATCATGCTGTTTGTGGCTTTAACTTGCTTGACATTTGGGGTCTGATTTTGATCTTGGTTACCTCAATGTAATTCTGCCATTGTTCATCTGACAACAATAAAATTATTTCAGATTTACCCCAGGCAAACAGAGATCAGGACATGTTCATTTTGCTTAAGGGGAAATACCACCTTGCGATCACAACACACTAAACTGGCTTTGTACCGTGTGTGCATATGTACAGAAAATGTATTACAGAAGTTGGACATCTTTTTTCTCCAGTCACAAAAATAGCTATTTCAAAGGTAATTTAGGTATTTCCAGGAAGCTGTACCCTCCCAGAACCACAGAGAAATAAATGCACTCCCCCTTCCCACTGCCTCCTCATTTAATGCACTTAGTCCTGTTGTATCACATGGGCTGTGTTCAATTAGATAGCTTAACAAGATAAACTCTGACTTTGACCCCGAAAAAACAAACCAGATTGCTGCTGAGTTCTACATAAGCTTTTCCAGGCGTTGTGACCTGTTTATGTCAATGAAAAATGCAAGAGATCCTTATCGCGAGGGCCGAATTAGTTTCTAAGGGTTTGGAGTTTTTTTAATATATGTCTGCACAGACAGCATGTACAGAAAACAGTGTACCATTCTTACCCTTCATTTCTGCAGCAAAACCCTTTAGTGCTGTAAATCAGATCTCATTGGGAGATCTTACACACTGGCCGACGATAAGCTGTTGAGAAGTAGACAGGGCTTTTAGGAATTGCTGAACCATGAAGCTGACCTGCTTAGTGTTTTGTTGTAGGCTATTAAATCCAGGATTGGTGTTTTAAGATGATTCTGCTTTCTTCTTCCCTTGGCCTGGTTAAGCAACTCTACCCCCATCTCATTATTTAGCTGATTAAAATAAAAACTAGAATGAGAAGCCTGCTGTTTGAAAATCCTGCCTTCACCCATCAAATTAATGAGAGTGACTTATGCTGACGTAGTTTATGGCCTTAGCAATTTGACACTAATTTTGCAACTAAGAAAAGATTTACTAACTGTATACACCACTTAGCTTTGGTGGCAGTGGAATGGTATTCTTTTCTCCAAAAACAAGCTCTGCATCTCTTGTAAACATGCATTATTTGGTCACCTTATTGTAAATGGATCCCAGTTGGGTAATATTACTTCTTCCCACTAACATATTGACAATTATGCGCCAAAAGACCCAGCGAAAAGGTTATATTTCAGCTGGAGTGCTCTCTTTTTCAGATTTTTCAAGTGTTGTAAATATCTTTTGCACTGTACCTGTTACTGCCTAGTTAGAATCATGCTGGTTCTTTGCACATCCCTTTCATACTGAGAGAGAAATTAAATGTGCTGTTTTATTTTTCCTGTGTTTGATGAGTGTTAACAAGTCCAGCATTTGAGAAACCCCAAATCAAATAAGGCTCTGTAGCTGTTGCTACCAAGTAAAGAAAAAGCCACCGGGTGACTAAGTTTACTGGGACTTTATTTCTTTGTGTGACTGAAAAAAGAGAACATGAGAGAGAAAGGGACTCCCATGCACATGGAAAGGAAATCCTGTAGAATTGCACTCAGAAGACAAAACCATAACAACATGTATATGTTGTACACATATACAAGTAGACATGTCTCAGGTTCCCCTCAGTGTGAACATTAAGGCATTCAAATTCAGGGAGGGAAAGAAAACTACTTATAATTAGAGGTCACTCCATGCTGCAAAATGCATCTCCACGTCCAATTTTTGCAAAGTTAGACATATTTGTATCACACGTATGTTTTTATCCCTATTTTATTTAGACCTCCAATGTCAGTTCAAATGCCATTGGTGTTGTTTTCATATGATCACTCTCTTTATTTCTGGACTTTGACATGACTTAGAGTACTTGAGCTTTTATTGTAACGGTCTTATTTAATTAAGCTGTCTTAGTTTTAGTTTCTCATAGTCAAAAAGGAAAGGTGTAAGAAGCAAATGAATCACAAAACAATAGGGTCCATCACATTAGAATGAAAAAGGAATTAATTTGTATATCATATACTCAAGTAGTTATGCTTTTCAGGAAGGAAAACGAATTACTGTGCAACCTTTTCCCCTCTCTGTTAATCTATTGTTCCTTTTTTAATTGCTTATTTATTACTTTTAACACAGACAAAAGGATAAAATTGAAAATTCAACTCCAGTATCCTGGCCACATGAGAGATTTAGCATTGGTTGTCTTTATAATTTCAACAGCTGTGCATGGGACAGATTGTATTTCCCACATTCTAGATCAGCAAAGTTTGTTTTCCTCCATGTATTTTATAGGCTCACATTTCACTATGAGCCTTATGTGTGCATTCGCGCTTGCGATGATGAGCAGGCTTATAGGGCAGTCAGATCACAAGCTTAGAGGTTTGTTGTTTGGTTTTTTTTAAACAGCATTCACACAACTGCTGCTCAGTTTGCTGCTGTGTCCTATCTGCAAAAGAGCGAAATAATAACACTAATAGAAAAGAACATTATTTACTGCTGTGGGACTGCTTCCACTCTTCCTGGAAAAAAGAACATAGTAGTTTATTACTGAGAAATAATGTGAGGCTACTGCAGGGAAATCTAGATTATTTCCATAGTAATTACTGATTTCTAGTACCATAGCTATAAATAATTATGCTAATACAATGTAAACCACCTGCCTTTAAATAGCAACAGTTTCTTAAAATTGTTCTTTCCAGATTATAAACTGTATCCCTCCATTAATAATCTGTCTTCTAACCAACATTTGCTATTTCAGAAATGATCTATTTAATCAGAAATGCAATTTTATGTGCATTTTTTATAATTTAAATCAGAAAAAGGATAATGAGTATTCTTGACACTTTTTCAGACATATTCTACAAATGAGAGAGTTAGTTTGTAATTTAAGGATTCCCCTAAAGTGTCTCACACTCTGGGTGTGATTCAGCTCATGATTTTAGTCACTAAAAGAAAGACATTCTGTACTGGTCATTCAGTTACTGGAAAAAGAGATGTTTCCAAGAGGACGTTTATTCCCTGTGTTTTTGCTCCTTGGTTATGGATGGAGCCAGGTTAACTAACTTACAGAACACAGCTAGACTCTGTTTGGGAGTGAATCCCGCTTTCTGTGTTACCTAGGGTGGGTGAAATGTCGTGTGAGTCAAACAGCTTTGGGACTGCTAAATATGATTATCTTACAATGGACTGAACTTATGTCTTTGTGGTGCCTTAATCCTGATTTAAACTATTTATTTTCCCTTACCCTGACCTTCAGAATTCATAAAATATTTTTTCTAGTGTAGCTACAACTTCTGGTAAGTACTGCATGAGGATATCAGTTTGCTCAGTTGGTCAGCAATGGCCAGCCAACTGTAAAGCTATTTACATGATATCTGAGGGGTCTGTTCTCAGATCAGTGCACAAACAGAATTCCCATTAACAGTAATACAAGTTATGGGCAGGCATGAAAGTAAAGAAACTCCCTAATTAGAAATAATGAAACACCAGACTGTTGTAGTTCTGAAAGGCAGTGGTGCCCATATTTACTTTGATATAAAAATGAAACATTAAGCTTGTAAAATGGGGCAAAAGTAACTTACAGTTTGAAGTACTACGCAGCCTTACACACAGCCTCTTCGTGAAGACGTGCGCAGAATTTATTATCCTGCTGCAAACATCTGCTTTACAAACATCCGCTTTGCAAGGTGAATTGGAAAAAATATATGTGGACTTGAATATGTCTTCTATGTTTAATACAAAAACACATGAAAGAACAAAACCTAGGGAGTTTATGTCAGTACACTGGGAATTCCTGCCTGTTGACTGTCATCCCGATACTGCTGGAAACCATGCTGGATAATGCCTTTCATAAACCTATTGAGCATCATTTTAAGTTGGCTCTTTTATTTGTTTTTATCCCAACTACATGTTTGGGAGCGCTCCTCTGGAGCCCCATTTCTGCAGGATTGCCATCATATGATTTCCTAAACTACTCATGGTCAATTTATGCCTATTTATTTCTATTTTAGCTAAAACAGTTCTTTTCCCTCAGTGGTGTTTGATGTGTATTATATTTAGTGTATTTATAGAATACAGCCTTCATTTCTTAGGCTGAGGAAGCCAATTGCTTTTTAGCATTCTTGTGCTAGACAGACTGTCCATTTTTATTGTCAACCAAGAAAATATTATTTTCAAGGCCAACCTAGAAGACTGAATTAATTTTGTCAAAACTTATCATCTTCTCCAGATAATGTCTCACATTCCAGATTTATAATATTTCTTTTGTGGGAATATGTTTTGGAATATACTAAGTTTTAATTTGCTTTGTTTCACAGATGGTTTGTATTAGTAACTTGTAGTCATTCTCTGTTTAAATAAATACTTACACCTCTTAGTTTCCTCATATGCTTAAAACTCAGGAGCCCACAGCTTGCTGCAGAAATTCTCGTTACCTCCAAGTGCATGACCTTGACTTTTGTATCCTTTTTCTTTAGATACTCAGTCCTCAAAGTAAGCCAGTTTGTTAATGAACCTATTGTGCAATGACAAATGCTTCCTAATTCGATCCTCTTTGAGGCTCGTGCTCCAGTTTGGAATATTTTGCTTGGAATATTATACTAGTATTATTATCAGAACTGTTAAATGAAATCTGTCCAAAGACTGGTCTTTTAGAACAGCCCAGGTTATCTTCAAACAACCTGTGGACGTTTCCCCTTGTTCAGCAGCTCAGTGTTTTTACATTTCTTGCTTCTTTCCCTAGAGAGAGAGTTTTCCACATGGTACCACATTGCATTTCTTTGGACTTTACTGAATTTGCTTACAAACTTTAAAGAAATTCCCCTGTGTTTGAAATGATTAGATGTTCAGCAAAGTCTTGGTTTTGGATATAGGCTGCTCACTAACTCTCAACTGAAAATATTAATGTTCGTACTGATTATTTCAGTATTTAAAACCTGAACGATTGGTTATATTGTTATGTGCTTTGACTACATTGAATTCCTAGAAGCATGTTTTGTGTAAAACTTACCACTACTCTTCCGAAAAGTCTCTTTGTAAATATTCAACAATAGCTGCTTAAGCTACTCTGTTTCAGCACATGCGACTGCAGGACATTTGTTCTGTTGTACTAAAATGTCTGAAATATGTGCAGAAAGCACAAAACAAATCACTTAGAAACAATCAAGGGAAATTTTCATTACAAATTGTCTCTGAATGCTTGGAATAATTTTAACAGTATTAATCTCACTACTTTACAGCCATTGACAGAAATAAAGTAATAGTAAGTTTATATCTATAGAAAAGCTTTAGGTTTGTTTCCCCTTGGGAAACTTGAGAAAACCCAAGATTTTCTGCTAAATTAAAATGGCTTATCTTGGCAAACATAAATCCTAGAGCCTGACAGGAAAAGAAAATGTGACATGCTGATGGCTAGGCACTTTTTACAGATGGCATGGGAGGGGAAATAATTTTGTTTAATACAGAAATGATCCCATCACTAGCCTTGCACTAGTAAGAATTTCTCAGAGGGGAGGGGGCTTCTAAGTTAGCACAGTGCTTGTTTTCTACCTTTGTTTATAGATTTCACTTCTGTCAGTCATCTTTGACTTAATTAAGGGCAGTTTTAGCTGGAAATAAAGAATATTACATTGAGGGACTTGTGTTTGGGAAATGTTGGGAAGAAGACCCTAAATGCTGACCTCAGAAGAAACTGAGTGATAAACAAAGGAGATGGACTTCAGGATTCAGCCTGGAGACAGAAGACACAATTCCTTTTTCAGACTTCCCCACAGATGGGTTAGCATTGGGAGAAGCGCATGATCTGAGTGTTACTAGTCTTTGTGGTAGTTTTCTAAAGAAAATACATTTATTTAAGCAGTCTTTTGACAGTAAGATTAGAATTGCTGATCAAAATATTTGCCTTTTTTATCTGTTATATATTCTAATGGTTAACACACATGACTAGACCTGTCCTTCACTAATAGTATTTCTGTATCTACAGTGGACAATACTTCCTGAATATGTCAGTCTTCCTTCTCTACATAAAGATCTTTGACAAATAGATTAAAAAAAAAAGCGCAAAAACCTCTTTGCTTTTCAGGGAAGGTACTTCTCAAATGATTAAATTATTAAATTCCTTGAACCACCAGATAGTGTTTGCTTGGTTCCTCTGAAATGAGGAACTGAACATAATTTTCATAGCCAAATCTAGAAGCCGTGCCCATCTGGGGAACCTTAAATGTTCTTGGCCAATGCCCAAATGCCTTACCAATGCAGAAAGAGTGTTTAGAGAAGGATAGTTCACCAGAAAGAGACGGAGATATTAAAGCATCCAAAGGGAAGAAATAATTAACCAATGTTTTCTGTTTTGTCTGGTTTTGTCATATCATGTCTTCTGTATTTCATTAGAGGGTAAAACTATGCCCATTTATTATTTTTTTATTAATTTAGAAAAATTATCAATTATGTTTCCTTAGCTTCCATAGTCAATGAAGGCAGTGATGGGTAAATCCCCAATAAGCACAATTTCCGATTACTGTGTACTTTTGGCAACTAGTTACATAGTCTGAACTTTTTGAAACTCAGCTGCCCCTGCCTTTTCCACTTTATTCCACAGCAGCAAGACCTGCAACATCAGTGCTAGCCATTATTTCTAGTCCTTTAAACTTTACAAGCTAATGTGTTTCTGAGATTTCACCAGCCCTGATCTTACTAATTGCTCTGAGCAAACACTGCTTGCTCCATGCTGTTCATGACACTTTTAATGCTATGTGAGATTAACACTTCTTAGCCTCTGCAAGGTTTGTTTTTGTTCCTCCCTACTTTTCTGAAGTGTGACATTGTTTAAGGGAAAGCCATGATAAAGACTTTTTACAGCTGTTGCTGTACTCTCCTATAGTCAGACCTTGTGGAAAAGATTCTCCTGCCTTAATCACTGTATGCTATAGTTATCTTCTGGGGAAGATTTTAGAAATTATGTCTAAGACAGCCAAGTGGTTTATTTACATTTAGAGCCTTCGTTGCAACAGATATCTCCATTCTGTAAATGTATAAAAGAATATGTAATAAAACAAAAACCTGACTACCTTAAAATGAACTGAAGGAAGTACTTCTTAGTCCTGGATGCTTTCTAGTAAGTTATGCTTCATGCTTCTTACAGTGCATTGATGTGAGCCTCAGCCCACCAGAGTTAGTGGAGCATCATAGCAATGGCTGTCCTTTCTTAAATCCCTGCACAACGTTGTCAGTCATAAACTACTTCAATAGTATTATGACACTCCCACAACAACGCGCCTCAATTCACCTTTTGCCCAGGAGTATAAAAAGTTAAGCAATAGTCAGAGAATCAGTGTGCAATAATTGATGCTAGCTGTTGTAACTGTTTGCTGTTTTCCTGGCTGCAGACCAGCTGATGCTCCTCCCAGCCCCCTGCACTGAGGGCAAGCACTGATGTATATTTTTTATCATGGCTTGTTATGCTGCTCAGGCCAGTAGATCCCAGCTGAAATTCCCTTTTATGTCCTTTTTTTCCCTTGGCTTCTAAATCAGATCATATCAGTGATATTCTTTTTTCAAGCATTCATTTATTTCTGCAAGACAATTTAAAAGCAAAATTAGCAAGTACATAGAGGACGTGTTCTCAACATTTTTGTGAGTGTTCAAAAAGCCCAAAGCTTTGGGAGACTCCAGTGACTGCTGATCAAATCTGTCTGTGTCCAGGTTAAACCCACCCTGGTGTGAGCAAAATTAGATGTGGCAATGCCAGAAAGTCTTGCAGCTCTTTTATACGTGGCCTCACATACCCACATGAACCATGTGCCTGAAGTCTCAGTTCATGCAAGCCCACAACTTGCTGGTTTCTGCTCTGAGGTGGAATATTTGCCTCTCTACTCCAAGACACAAAAGCTAGTAATACTATCTTGAATGGGCTTGCCCCAGAGTCTTGGATATTGGAAACTCAGTCTTCTCAGCAGTCCTCCAAGAAATGATCAGAAACCTGCCTGAGCTTTGACTGCAGCTATCAGCATTTTGGATTCTTGATACTTCCAGTCAGTTCTAAATACAATTTCCAGGCAGCAGGAACCACAAGTAAATTCAATTTGTTGGTTTTGTAATTAACAAAAACCTGCTGTTTTATTGGGACACAGTTAAATGTGCACATCCAGGTGTTCATCACCAAAGAGAATGCAGGGACAAGCATGCTTTTATGTCTATTTTTGTAATAACAGCATCACTAGTGCTCATAGGAACCAGCTATCTATGCAGGTCACTTACCCCATCTCAGCCATGGTCACTGTGTGTGCATGTTAAATGGATAACTTCACATA
>JAKFQP010000123.1:1327908-1372927 GCA_023375905.1 Nycticorax nycticorax
CAACATTCCCCTATCTGGGTGCACCACTTTGGACTTCATGAGTGCCAGGGAGCATTCTTCCTCTTATATGGGCAAGCCAATTATGGACATATAATGTGTCTTTCTTCAGGTTTTTTGAATAATTCCTGGTCCACAACTACAGAAAGCACAGCCAAGTGCATTCTGGCACGCTCTGAGAAATACAGGATCTAAGCGTCTTGACACTGTGTTAGAGACCAGACACGTTAGGCATCTGCACTCTCACTCCAGATGTGAAGGAACTGAACATACATCACCTTTCATTAGCACAGTTCATCCATGAGTGAGCCATTCTTAGGCCTCCTCACTCAGACAAGAAGGTTTAGTGCAAGGTAGGAAGAAAAGACCGAAACTTTTACCCTGAAGATATTTGTTCTTGCAGAGTTTGTAAGCAAGTGAAAATAACACTGTGCACAGGGAAATGTTAGGAGTATGTCTCACTGTTTTAAGATTGACCTAAAACATATGTATGAACCTTTAGGAGCTTCTAAGTATCACAGTCTCATTTTCAGATTGATGGAAGAAAAGAGCTGTATATAATCTATTTGTTGGGGTGGGGGAAATCCTCTATAAAAGTTCATTTTAGATGGATTTCCAGATATTTCCAGATATTTTCCAGATGGTTTCTAAACTGATGTATTTTGTGACTCTGGTTGGAAAGACCAGCCAAATATGTTATCCTGATTTCCTGAATATTGCATCTTGCACATGGATTATGATTCTTTTCAGGTGCAATAATTTCTTGTTACAGATGTAGATTAGAAATAATACAGAGAATAAAGATATATAAGCACACATTTAAAACATTTTTATTGATAGTAGATCTTCCATCTGAAAGATCTACAGCATCATATTTTATCTGTATATATCCTTTCTGCTAGAATAAAGTTGAGGGATTTTTAACGTGATTATAGATAACGCATTACAAGGTTCTAGTCAGGAATATATGTAAGTACTCTTTTCATATTAACTACTGACTCTCTACTGATTCACCATGGGGAATCAGTCTGACACATATAACTTCTAATAATTCTGTTATGTTGCAACTGTGCACTGAGTATCATAACCTTTGAGTAAAATTGGCCCATGTTTTCACATTATATTTATGAGGTAAGTAGCACGTCAAAAAGTAGCACATCACAGGTGTCTGAAAGAGGTTGTTCTAGACAGAAATCTTGTACAGGCTAAATGCATCATCAGTGCTGTAGAGTTAGCTATTGCTTGTTTTATGTATGTAAGCCTTACTGAAAGTTCAATCTTGCAAAAGCTTGGGTTTTATTATTGTGAAAATCTGGCAGATAATTTTTGCCAGATCCCATCTTGTTTCTGGTGCTTCACTCTGTATGAAAGAATCTCCTGCAGAGGGGGAAATGGCTGTAAAATCGTGGCGGTATTAGTAAAAATCGAAAGTATTAGTAAAAATTGCAAATGTACGGTTTTGCTATACCAAGAAATTTAATATATTGGTGAAAGCTAGAAGTGGGAAATAGCAGAACAGTACCTGTATTTTAACCAAGGGGGTGAAGGTGATATGTAGAGTGGAACAGAGAGTGATCTTTCTAATGCAGAAGGTTTTATTTGGTACTGTGTAAAGTCTTAAAGAGATTTTTGTAGAAAAGTGTGATTAAGGGCATAGAGGCAAATGAAAATAATAAAATGCAGCGTACTTTTATCAAAGGTAGATTGTGTGAGACTGATTTAATTTGTTGTTGTTTTTTTTATATAAAATAACTGATTTCCTTGACAAGGTTAATGCAGTGGACCTAATCTATCTTAATTTAAGTAAAGTGTTTCCTACAGTGTCCTATAGTAAATCATCATGTAAGATGGAAATGATAGCCATTAATACGGGAATGATGAGGGGGGAGGAAACTAAAAGGGAAACTGCAACAGCATATGCTTAGGGGAGAATTATCAGCCTGGTGGCTAGGATTTTCTTTAGAATATTTACAATGTTCTGTTTTGTATGGTGAATCTGGACTAAATAGTAGACACGTACAGGTGAAATATATGGACAATACATGCTGACTGCCACATTCCTGGCAGCAAAATAAAGGAATGTGTTATCCATAAAAGGGATAGGACTGGGGTGGGGGGAAGGCAGGGAATAAGAAGCCTTGTTTGCTTGATGGCTTTCCTCTCCAGACACTGTGGTCCTGCGCAGAGGCAATGTAGTGACCCTCAGCTCTGCCCGGTTGCCATTCACATTCTCTTGCTCACGGACATCCCCTCAAGTGCTGCAGCACCTCCCAACCCATTTTTGCCCCCCTCCTAAATCCAGAAACAGGAG
Source organism: Nycticorax nycticorax (assembly GCA_023375905.1). Taxonomy (NCBI): domain Eukaryota; kingdom Metazoa; phylum Chordata; class Aves; order Pelecaniformes; family Ardeidae; genus Nycticorax; species Nycticorax nycticorax. The sequence continues at coordinate 1,330,217 of JAKFQP010000123.1, forward strand.
TTGAGTTGAAAGGGTCTCTGTCTACTCACACTAGCATGAATTGCACTCACCACAAAAAAAATCCCTACATTTAGACCCATTCAGCCTTTGCTCCTTCTTCAGCTATAAAAGTAATATTTTACATCTGCTTCTCAGCCCCAGATTTACAGGAGAAGTGGGGGGTGCCCGCACCCCCAGCCCCAGTGGTGAGGCAGACCTGGCACTGGGTCACATGTCCCTCATTCAGGCAGCCAGGGATCAGCACTTGTAGCAGGCTCTCTGCTCTGCCTGCCAGGCAGAAATCCTCCACAAATATTCAACTTAAAAAGAAAGAACCTAGCTGGAAATCTCAGGGTGAAAAGTGTAGGCATGTGGTAACTAAGTGTTACTATTACAGAGGAAAATATCATTATACAGGAAGTACAGGATGACCTTGTAGACAAGGAATAGAAAGAGGAATGAAATTTCAGAGCACAAAATGCAAAGTCATGCACTCAGGCAGTAATAATAAGACTTTTCAATATTACTGAGGGGCTCCTCAGTTGCGGTGATGATGAAGTATGAGCATACTGGTCATGGGATGACTAAGAGTTGCTGTATTGATGCAACTATGAAAAAAAAAATAGCGCAGGAGTTAAGGTGTTTTAAACAGACACAGCTATGTACCAGTACCAGTCTACAAAATAAAATCTCATGGTATTATTGTGTACAGTTCTGGTCACTTACCCTCAAAGGATTTAAACAGAAGAAGTACAAAGGTCTAAAATACTAGGTAAGCTTTGAGTCTGTTGAGGATGAGGGATTAAAAATAGGCTGTCGTGCCTAACTTAAAAAACCAGAGACTGGAGGTAGGGAACAGCATATGTTCATTCTGTATATTTTTGGGAGGTCCAACTGTTTAAATTAAAAGATAGCACAAGTGCAAGGTAGACAGTTATGAATTTGCCATAACTATGCTTAAACTATATGTGAAAATATTTCTAACCATCAGACGGATACTTTCCTTTCACACAGGGAAGTGGAGCCATAACAGTTTCGAGACAGAGTTTGAAAGTTGCATGGAAATGAATCTATGCCACAATAACAGTGATCTTTGAGTTGCCTTGTGGTACATGAGGAAAATTAGATCCTTCAACCTAAATGCCTGAAGCCATTTAGAAGCTCTACATTATTGACAGAATCTGCATGAGACTAACATATATAACAGAGGAGATCCTCACCCTTTCCGTGTGGCAACTGGAAGCCCTCAGGGCACCAGCAGGGAGCCAAATCACTCTGAGGACATTTTGGCACTTATTTTCAACTGGATGGACACATTTTCTGGTATCCCTAAAGCATTTTCAAAGGAAACTTGGTCACAGATGGTTGTCTTTGAGACATATTTACTCTATAGATTTTTCTGTTTCCATGTGGCAGCAAAAAAGGAATTATTCTGATTTTCTCTTTCTCTTCCTCTCTCCCCACCCCACATTTCCCGATAGAGAGTTTTGTTTCCAGAAGGGTATGTTTTTCCTCTTTTGCATCAGAAATTGATCTTGGACATGTGTATTGGTATTCCTAAAACTGTTAAAATCTCTTCGGGATTGAGCAGCATTTCAAGACAAGGAGGAATCCTTTCTCAGCTAGAATTGGTTGGGCCCTTCAGGGTTTCTCTACCTTTCTTTGAAGCACAATGCTTCACCTACTTTCTGCCTCACATGGGAAATTTATCTAGCTGTCTCTTGGTTGTTCTGGGGACTGAGTAAAATGGTATTATTTTTTCTCATTTCCTTCACCAGGCACATTCTTGTCATTCTTGGCGTTGAACCATTGTATTTTTTTGTTTGTTGCTGTTGTTGACCTAAATATTATGCTAAGAAAGGCCTTTGCATGTGGCAAACGAGCAAGATGCATGTTCTTAGGGCATTTCAGGGAGGTGCCTGCTGAGCACTGGACTCAATGTCTAGGCACTGTGTACTAATCTATGATTCCAGCTGCCTGAAGCATTTCATGAAGCACACTTTCAGCACTATATTACCATACCCAGCAGCTGGTTGCACCTTAATACTGTGCAGTCAGTGCAAAACCTGACAAAATAGCTTGACAAAAGGCAGTTAGAATAACATGCAAGGAAATTCAGTTCTCCCCACATGAAACATGGACTGAGTTTAATTAGGATTTGTGTTCTTTGTGATCCAAATCCAACTTCTGCATGACTTTTATTACTTAGTAGTATTCACGGTGGCTTTGGCACACTTGTTACCTCTGCTGTTGAGTTTTTCAATGAGGAAGACAACTGCACAGCATTCAGATCACTCCCTAGTCATGTATGCATCCTAGTGATGCATACAGCTTGACATATTCAGAGCCCAGATGTCCATCTTCTTGGGTGATACTCTCAACATTGACATAAAGGTATTCCTTTCTCTTCTTTGACCTTGTTGGTAGATGTCTGTATGTGTGTCTTAGAATCATAGACTCTGCTACACCCTGTCAGTGTCAGTCTCTTGGTTTCATATAATGTTTCATTCATTGGATCCTGCCCGATGTCAAAATGCTAGAGAAATTTGTCAAAGGAATATAATTCACGTAATACATCCAAAACCTGGGCCCAGAAAGGTTTAGGCCTGGGAAATTTGTGGAGAAAAAGATACCAGACTGTACTTCCCCGAGACTGAAACTTCTGAAACCTTGATTTATTAAAGTGTCTTCTGTCCCTTTACATTATTAATGCCCAGTTTTCCACATCCAGGAGCTGTGAATTGCAAATGCAAAGGACGTGTCTTCACGTCTTGTTCTTTCTTGCCTCTCTGTTCCTGCCATAGTCCCTGTGGTTTGGGAACAGAAGGGGTTGTCTCCCACATTCACGGCAGCCATTTCCCACATAACTGTTCCATGACACAAGCACATTTAGTGGGAGTTATGCAAATAGACCCATCACATCCAAGATGCAGTAGTCTAAACCACAGCAACATATGTCTTATTGATATAATGCTTCATTTGGATGATGTGAATGCAGTTTCTGAATCAAAACTAAAACTTACAGCACCTTTAATGCAAAGTGTAGTTACACATTTCATCATGAGTGCACAGAGGTTATGTGAGCTCTGTGTTTATGTTCCAACATGTTATATTTTGTATTCACTTACATACTAATAAAAAATGGAATATATCAATATGACTGCCTCCAAGCTGAGTCTAAAACTGATACAGTTTGGTTTTGCTTGTAGAGTTTATTCTCTCACTCTAGGGTTGAAAGAACTAACACGGGATCATTTGTAACTGTGAAAGACAGCATTACCAGATACAATCAATATAATCTGTTTTTACATATGAACAGCTGGCAAAAGGGAAAAAAAATAATGATACTGCGTGTTATTCATTTAACTCTTGAATTACTGCTTTTCAATAATCCTAAATTTGTCAAAACACCAAAGACAGGGAATTTATAAGTTCAGATAATTTATTTTCGTAATAATTGTCTGGATATTACATTGGAAGGTACACTGGGAGTTTTGTTGATTTGTGAAAATAGACGTCATAAGATTCCAGTTTGCCCACAGTACCAGAAATGATGCTGGAATAACCGTAGTTGCCTTTCTGTACTTCTGCTTGGAGAAGAATTGAAAAGGCTCAGAAATCAATGGAATATATAAAATTATCATTTTAAAGAAATGTGCAGTTCTCATTCAAGCAGAAATTGAGTAGGCCTTGTTAATTGGGTCTATTTATTCCATCCATTTTCATAATATCAGGTACGTGATATATGGTTTTGAGCCCTTTCTGATAACAGGTGAAGCAGAATTAGCTACAGTAAGCTTTAATTCTGTTATAACTTTCTTTAATTTCCCTTCCTTAAATTCCCTCTAGCAGAAACACCTCCTAGGAGGCCACAGCCTCCTAAACCCATTTGAGTTAATTTTGGCTGAGACAAAAGTGTTGTGTTAAAAATATACATTTTGATCCCAAGATCATGTCACAGACACCACATTATGACCCCAGAAAGTTTTGATTATAATGGGGCATGACACATTCTAAACACCAGTGTAATAATATATGTTACTACTTACAGTTTCACTGTGTTTCCAGATGCTGTCAGGGAATTAACTTCAAAGGATTTTTCCACAAGGATCATGGCATTATTTGTTCCATAACTTCATACATAGACCACATTTTTTAAGGCCACTCTGTGCCACAAGTAAGTACAATTTATGTTTAATAAACTGTCTACTCCTTATTTTTCTTAATAATCACCTTAATAATGGGTGAAGGGAATTTTTGTCATAGAGGCCAGAAGTATGATGTCAGATAATGTAAGCATTTTATTGGTATGCTGTTTATTATACAGACCTCTCCTGAATGGCAGAAAAAAAAATGTGCAAGTAATGCATAAAGATTTAGTTATGCAGCACAGGAGAAATAGTTTAGTTTTGACTAGTAACAATGTCACTAGGAAACAAGGAAAAACATTCATGAACAATGACTTTTTCGAACATGCCAGACTTGGGGAAAAAATGTGGGTTTGAGTCTGCTTGCAAATACAAAGAGTGATGGGAAAAGCCATAGCCTTCAGTATGGCCCACACTAATGCTTCTGATTTATAACACTATTGTTGTAGCATAAAAATCATTCTGCTGTATATTAAACTGATTTGTACCATTTGCAAAAGCCTGGTATATTCACAAAAAGTGATCACAGCAAGCAAATATAAGCCAAATCCAATACGAGTTTCCTAGACCTATTAATTTGCTGAGTAGGTTTGGAAGCTTTCCTAATTACTGCTTAATGTTTTGCAAAAGTCATCAAAACCTCCTATTACATCTGTAGAGTGCATGATTGGAAAGATTTAATTCTAAGATACAAAGTGAATGTGTAAATACATATTATTTCAGCCTACCTTTCTGTAAGACAGTTGAAGGCTGCCAAATTTTCTTTTAGTTTTCTGACATTTTTTGGCTTACTTTGGTCTCTTTCTTTGTTCTAAGCACACATTTAAAATTACATCTATCATGGATCTTTGCAGCTGGTTTTATTGAGATTTGACAATATTACTCATTAGTATTATTCAGATATATTTATCAGCTTGCAAAGATCCAGGATTTTTTTTAACACACTTGTGTTGGCATACGTATGTATGAGCCAAAGAGTCACTTGGCCAACAGGCAAATGCCGGATAAATAAGAATAAAAGAAACATGTAAAAGGAGAATGAAATCAAGTGTTTTACCTGTTTGCTGCAAAAAAAAAAATCACCTCAGACTCAGTCATAGGTTAACTAATTTTTGTCAACATGAGCTGTATTATTTCAGGCCTGTTTAAGATCTAGGGTGGTTTTTTCTTTAATGTCATGGAAGAAATCATACCTGTTAGAAAAGGAATGTGGGATTTAGAGCTGACTATTAATTGAAAAGATAAAGAAGTGGAAAACTGTTAGATTCTGGCAGATTTTACTAGACTGCAACCTACAAGTTAATCAACAGCTAGGGAATTTGTTCAGCTGGGGAAGAAGTGCAAGACAGAAGAAGGGAGATGTTACAGAGGGAGGTTGGTAGGCTTGGTTTTATTTAAACTGAAATCTGAAGAGTTATATGGCTCTTTTTTCCTCACTTAGGAAACAGCATTGCAAGCAGGATTGAGGACTAAAATAAATTAGAGCAGCAGTTACGCAACCTGTGAACATATACACATCAATCTCAACAGAAGCTGGAGCAATACAAATCTGAAGATTTGACCAGGGATCAAAGACACATCCTGGATATCAAAGGAACTGTATCTTCATGAACCTTATAAAGCTCCATCCAAAAGGATCCCAGAATCTCCAAATGGATTCCAATGAAGCCCTCCTACTTTCCAACTTTTCCTGAGTGCTCCCCTTTCCATGGAGGTCAAGAAGGAGCCATTTACGGTCATCTGTATGACAGTAACCCAGCACATTAATGTGGCAGAGATTCCCTGCTTTACCTTTTAGCATAATGAGTTAATAGAGCTATGCTAACTTACACAAGTTGTGCTTTTCTGGCCACAGATTTTATAAAAATATGCCAGAGAGCAAGGAAGAGATGACCATTTTTCCTCAGACTCACACATATGTTTCCATTTAAATTCAACAAGAGTATGAGTGCTATAGAAGATAGGATTTCACCTTTAAGCACTTACATATGTAAGTACATGTATGCACTGATACAACCAAGTTTCTTTGTCCTCAACTTCGAAATTTCTGCAGCTCTATAATAATTACAGCTCAAGAGAGGGAAAAGCAGGAAGAAATCCTAGTTCATGAACTTCCTTCTAAGTTCTAATCCTGAGGTTTACAAGTGTGTTTCCTAATAGAAGGTAAAGCCTAGGGCTTGTACCATGATCTTTTCATAAAAACAGTGGAAGGTAGATCTTGTTGTAAAATTTGTGGCAGTGGATCTGAGGTGAATAAAATCTGATCAGGTTTTGCTTGGTTTTTTAACACGTGTTGCTCTTGTACAGTAAAATTCCAAGACCATTTAAGTATGTTATACCATTATGAAATTATTCAGCATTTGATGAAAAAAACAAAAGCATTATTGCTTTTGGTAAAAAGATGTATGATAGACCATTGTAAGTGGATTATTTGTATCATTGAGGATAATTGTTATGCATTCTTCAATAAACAAACATACTGGAAGAAGGGAATTTGATGGTGAAAGAACATTTGCAATGCAGGTGTACACTCACAGAGGGATAGCAACTTGATGTGATGATGTAGACAGAAGCATCTGAAGTCCATCTAAATGTCACACAAATCCTTGGAAAGCACTTTTTTAATGACAGTTGAAAGAAATTTTACACCTCTTTTAGCTTTGCAATGTAGATTTTTTTTTATAATGAATTAAATTACTCCCAGAAAAGGATTTATACAGTTGCCAGCTACCTCTCTACATTTTCGAGTCAATGTTCAGTATTTAAGCCATGACTAGAATGTACCACCTCTCCAGTATTATGAATGGTAATTTAATCTCCATCCTCAATCAACCATGAGCCCAGAAGCAAATTGCCAATTATGTTGTATTGTACCAAACTGTGCATCATTTTCTTTTAGACATTCTGTTTCTCACTGATTTAATTCTTATTTCTTTTGTCTTTGGCACAAAAGAGAGCTTTTACTAAATCAGCTGCTTTAAAATGGGAAAAAACCCTACATGTAAGGAGAAAAACCCAGTTATTTGATTGAAACAAATATTTCAGATATATTGCATTGTATCTATCCTTTGTAGAAAGCAGACAACTACACCATGTTCCTGTAAATCCCAGTGAGAGACAGGCATGTGAAAGGGATAAAACATTCTGATTTAAAATAGTCTTAATCAGTTTAGTATTTCAGTTATGTATACTTGGATTAAGACAATCTCATTTCTTGAACACGTTTTACTTACTATCTAGCTAGTTCAGCAGTAAACGTGCATTCTCTACGTTTCTAAATAATTTGAGTGAGATATACTTATGTACATGATAAAACTTTTTCAAAAGGTTTGGCAGTACATTCAAGCTGAACGTTATGCATTTCCAGGCATTACCTAAGGTTATATGAACTGTAAGTTTTTAAGGATGAAAAAGATTTAAAAAATTGTTTTCTGTGTAGACAGTTGTCCTTACTGAGGGAATTCACTCCTTCTTGTTAAGCTGTTTATACTTACTTCTCCAAAACATATTTATATACTTCATAAATGTGGTTTAACCCTGGCTGGCAACTCAGCCCCACGCAGCTGCTTGCTCACTCTCCCCACAATGGGATGGGGGAGAGAATCAGAGGAGTAAAAGTGAGAAACTCGTGGGTTGAGACAAAGACAGTTTAATAGGGAAAGCAAAAGCTGTGCACGCAAGTAAAGCAAAGCAAGGAATTCATTTGCCACTTCCCATGGGCAGGCAGGTGCTCAGCCATCCCCAGGAAAGCAGGGCTCCATCACGCGTAACGGTGACTTGGAAGACAGACGCCATCACTCCGAACATCCCCCCCTTCCTTCTCCTTCCCCCAGCTTATATACTGAGCGTGACATCATATGGTCTGGAATAGCCCTTGGGCCAGTTGGGGTCAGCTGTCCTGGCCGTGCCCCCTCCCAGCTTCTTGTGCCCCTGGCAGAGCTGAGAGCTGAGAAGTCCTTGGCCAGTCTAAGCACTACCCAGCAACAACCAAAACATCAGTGTGTTATCAACATTCTTCTAGTACTAAATCCAAAACACAGCACCATACCAACTACTAGGAAGAAAATTAACTCTGTCCCAGCAGAAACCAGGACAAATGTATAGATTAATTTTACACTAATTAACTGTAGAGATAAAGAACGGCAAGACTTTATCTCAAAAAGTTGAAAATGTATATATAGTTAACTATCCTTAGGCAAATATCTGCCACCACTGTTAAATGAATCCATGCTAGCCAGTACAGTATGGATAAATGTGCCATCAAATCAATATTTCAAATAATGAAGAAGTAATGTATCTTGCTCTTTCAACTGTTGAGCAATATTTTTTCTAGTATACCGGATGGCAATGTTATAATTCAAACCACAGTTCACTGGAATTTCTTGCAATGCTTGTGTTTTCAGAAAGCAAACAGAGCCCATCTGTAATTATAGGTATTCAGGAATGCAACTTTAATAAAATCTATGGAAAAAAAGCAATGGATCTTGTACTGTAACAGCATAAACAAACAAGATCAAAGCAACCTCATGTTAATTGAAATAACAAGACTTACTTGTCGAAGTTAGCTATGAGCCACATTTTACCTTGTAGTTGTCACTTCTTATCAGAGATTTTCAAAACTAATACCTGAATCAGGCCATGCAGGGTTGAGTCTTTTCATTAAGCTTAGATATAATCATCTTTTTATGGTCTGGATGTGCAAGGCATTGTCCTCTGACAGACATGGCTGTACCCTAATTTACATGTTATTCAACACATGCTGAACCTATATAAATAATATTATCATAGCTAAGACATCTATAACTATGTAACTGCATATGAGTAAATAACTATGAAACTTCCTGGCTTACCAGAAAACATTTTTTATTTTTAAGGGGTAGTAGTGCTCAATGAATCTTTATTTTTTCTTTTAACAACTTCTTCTCCGTTAAAGACTGTTAAGCTCCAGAAACTGGATCAGTAACGCAGCAGACTCAGTAACAGTAAATGAAGTGCTGTAAGCTTACATCAGACTAATTAGTCTGAGGGATAAAACACGGGGAAAAACTTTTCAGGTTGCTTTGTGAAAGGCAGCTTGCTTAATTAAGCCAACCACTAATTGTTAAATATTTTTCAGGCATTAAGAGCTACGCTGACTGTAATTAAATTTTTATTTTAGTGGTATTTGCAGGGATTAAAGTCACAATCTGCTGAGGCGCTGAGGTTAGTTAATATTCACTTCACTGCCACAGCTGTCCTCCATTACATTACAAAGGACAGGAAAAGAGACAGCAGAATAGGATGAAGTAATGAGAAAGCTATTCATTCATTTGAACCAGCTCCACAGTGTACAGTCTTGTACAAATGGATCTGATCTGCATGACACACAACTAGGCATTAAATCCGATTTAATTTGATACAATAAAGGACAGTCTAAGCTCTAAATGCATTTTTATTTTTATACTTAAGCACTATGCAATGTATCAAAAAATATAATCATGTGATTATCATATGATTCCATTCAATTGGTATTTCTTGACTTACTAGCTCTACGGGAGTCCACAAGGATCGTAAACCAATTCCTGCTAAGCTCTTATTTGTCCCATGTATGTGTGAATGAACCCTTCACATTTCTGGATTGTGAATTTTTGTTCCCACTAGAATATTTACTGGCAAGATCAATGTTTTGAAGGTTTAAATTCATCTTTCTTTTGCATGTGAGTTGCATAAGGGTGCCATGCAGATGGAGCAGATAACCAAATAAGGCCTGAAGCATGCCATAGGTGCAAAAGGGAGAAATTGTTCTTGGTGATTTTTTACACCAGCAGTGTTTCACTCACAAGGATATCCATCTGTAAAGCTAATATTGGGCTGGGTTTGTGTTCAAAAGAATTCACCTTGACAAGAAATGCCAAAGTCAGCAATTAGAACAGAATATAATCATAGATTCACAGAATAGTTTAGGTTGGAATAGACCTTTAAGATCATAACATCCAACCATTAACCTAGCACTGCCAAGTCCACCGCTAAACCATGTCCCTAAGCACCACAACTACACATCTTTTACATACTTCCAGGGATGGGGACTCAACCACTTTCGAGGGCAACCTGTTCCAAACCTCCCTTGATGTAACCTGAGGCCATTTCCTCTTGTCCTATTGCTTGTTGCTTGGCAGAAGAGACCAACACCCACCTCACTACAACCTCCTGTCAGGTAGTTGTAGAAAGTGATAAGGTCTCCCCTCAGCCTCCTTTTCTCCAGACTAAACAACCCCAGTTCCTTCAGCCGCTCATCCTCCTTGTGCTCCAGACCCCTCACCAGCTTTGTGGCTCTCCTCTGGACATGTTCCAGCAACGCAACATCTTTCTTGTAGTGAGGGGCCCAAAACTGAACACAGGATTCAAGGTGTGGCCTCACCAGTGCCAAGTACAGGAGGACAATCACTTCCCTGTTCCTGCTGGCCACGCTATTTCTGATACAAGCCAGGACATTGTTGGCCTTCTTGGCCACCTGGGCACACTGGCCAGCTCATATTCAGCCGGCTGTCAACCAACACCCACCAGTCCTTTTCCACTGGCAACTTTCCAGCCACTCGTCCCCAGGCCTGTACAATTGCATGAGGTTGCTGTGACCCAGGTGCAGGACCCAGCGCTTGGCCTTGTTGAACCTCCTCCAACTGGCCTTGGCTCATCGATTCTGCCTGTGCAGATCTCTTTGTAGAGCCTTCCTACCCTCAAGCAGATTAACACTCCCATCCAACTTGGTGTCATCTGCAAACTTACTGAGGGTGCACTTGATCCTCTCATACAGGTCATTGATAAATATATTAAACAGAACTGGCCCCATTACTGCCTGGGGTACACCACTTGTGCTCAGCCACCAACTGAATTTAACTCCATTGACCACAACTCTTGGGGCCCAGCCATCCAGCCAGTTTTTTACCCAGTGAAGACTATGCCCATCCAAGCCATTGGCAGCCAGTTTCTCTAGGAGAATACTGTGGGGAAAGGTGTCATAGGCTTTATTAAATCCAGGTAGACAATGTACACAGCCTTCCCCTCATCCACTAAGCAGGTCACCTTGTCATATAAGGAGATCAGGTTAGTCAAGCAGGACCTGCCTTTCATAAACCCATGCTGACTGGGCCTGATCACCTGGTTGTCCTGTACTTGCTGCGTGGTGGCACTCAAGAAGACGTGCTCCATAACCTTCCCTGGTACTGAGGTCAGACTGACAGGCCTGTGGTTCCCTGGATTCTCCTTCCAGGCCTTCTTGTAGATGGGTGTCACATTTGCTAACCTCCAGTCAACTGGGACCTCCCCTTTTAGCTAGGACTGCTGATAAATGATTGAAAGTGACTTGGTGAACACTTCCATACAAAATTCTTCCTCTCCATCTCATGAAGTGCCTTGTATGCTCTTTTTTGTATTAAGTCCTTCCTCCTGGCATAGCCTCAGAACCTGAAGTCGCTGTTGCCGTCCTCAACCTGGCATTAAAATTGCCAGCATTAGCTTATAGCAGTAAGACCTAATCTCTCCCCCTCTTAAAGCTGTGCCAGACTGTCCCTAGTTCTGTGACTGGATTCTGATTAATCTCTCTTCTTTTCTTGTGGATGTGGAGGGTCCTCCTGGTGAGAGGTTGCACCACTGGGGTACAGAATACTTATAAAGTATGCCCTGACTTCCTTCTTGGAAGGCCTTTGTACTGGCCATAAAGCCAGTGTCTGGTCATGCTTCAGCCACTCCATGAGAGCAAAGGAACCCTGTGGTTGTCAAAATAATAATAATCTTCATCTTTTTTCATCCCATTTTCTCTTGGTTGTTGTTCCAATAATATTCAATTTTACTTGATTTTATTTTCCAATGCTGTCTTCTTGAAAGTTTCACCTTGCCCAATTACCTCCTGACATCTACTCATCAATCCATTTCAAACTGAGTAGCTGGGTAAACTCTTAAAATGCAAATGTGCAGAAGTATGTTCTTCTTTACTATGGTGCCTATCATAAAATCCATTATTCCAGTTCAAGAGGGGGGCTTTTTTATAAATACTAGAGAGAGTATTATCACAGGAAAATGTAAACTCAGAAGTTATACAGTCATTCCCAAACATTCAAGGTTCCTACAGGCTCTTTCAACAGTCTTCCAAAAACAATTTCTGAGTCATAGCATACCGAGAGATGGATTTTCTTTGCTATTTCCTATAGTTCTAATGAGGCTCATTTTCTCCACCAGCTAATTTGTTTTACCCTTGAATTTAGGAAAGAATACTGCATTTATATCATATGAGCTTGTTGTATTAGGACTAGATGTTGTCAGCAGTCCTGCTTGTGTGCATTGTCACAAATCTCATGTTGTTTCGGCTAAGTAGTTGAGGAATTACTAGTGTGAATTTTTTGCAGAGTCAAGGCCTGAAACTGGATACTGGAAGCCACAAATTCAGTAATATTGCCATGCTTTCAAACCAAATGGAAAGTTGAAAGGAAATAGTGAAGATTAAAGTCCCTGTTCAAACAAATATTTCTGATAATTATTGTAAGGAACATGGGAATTCTTCCCAAAAACATGAGACGGGAATGGATTTATGTTTAGGTATATTATATTGCAAAGTTTTCACAAGTACAGAGGTCTCTCTTTAAAGAGGATCTTTTCACTAGCTATCTAACAAGTCATATTGAAGAAAAACGAATATTAGAGAATATAATTCATACTAGAACTATATAACATAGGTAAATGAACAATAAAAATGATAAATTGGGCAATAGAAAAGATTACAGAAATAATGCTTTCACATATTGAGCATTCATTAAATTGACTTTCCAGGGTAATGACTTTAACATTTCTACCTCTGATTCAGCACAGACTTTGGGATCATTAAACTAGATAGTAAATATTACAGGGTTTCAGGACTTGCTCTTGCAGACCTCTTTCCTGGAAATTCAATAACCATGTCAAAGCCTTTGCTCAAAGCTGAGTCTCTCATGTAGATCCAAATATTCTGAACTGAAACTGAATTAATCAAGAACATTTTTCTTTCTCAAAACCTGTTTATTTTATGCAAACTAATAAGCTTGACTCTTGTGTATAGACTGAAATAATTTTAAATAGTATAGTAGAAGTAGCAATGAATTAATATAAAAGTATAATTTACATTTATACGGTAATTTGTGTGTATTCTGATAGTAGCTTAAGGCCTAAAGTAACTATTTGTTAAAATAGATAATTCTAAAGCCACCTAGAATTTTTAGTAATTCTGAATGTTGGTGAAGTTGGAATTTGCTATTAAATATATCTGGTTAATAATTTTTATTAAGAAAATTTATCTGGAAATTGTTGATGTTCTTAGCAGTTCCCCTGTAGTTATGACTCTGTCTTAATGCAGCTGCCATCTTTCCTGACTCATCCATCTTTTCCTCTACTTGCTTGGAGAGGACACCCAGAATGAGTTGTTCCATCACCTTTCCAGGGACAAAGGTGAGACTAACTGGCCTGTAGTTCCCTGGGTCCTCCTTCTTGCCCTTTTTGAAGGCTGTAGTGACATTGGTTACCCTCCAGTCCTCAGGCAACTCTCCTGTTCTCCAGGACCTTTCGTAGATGATGGAGAGTGGCTCAGCAACGTTGTCTGCCAGTTCCTTCAGCACTCACGGGTGCATTTCATTGGGACCCGTGGATTTGTGGGTGTCCAGCTTACTTAAAAGATCCCTAACCTGATCCACCTCAAACGAGGGTATAGCCTTCTTGGGGTAAGGTAGTTTTTCCTTTGGCCAAAACTAAGGAATGACACATACCACACCAAGACATGTCTTAAAGGGGAGTTTTCAGCTGGATTTACCTGTCTAGCAGGTAGGATATCCAGGAAAAGGTTGGCTGAAAAATTTAAGCATGTTAATATAAGTCTGTAGGGTCACTTTAATTAATGATTCTCTTATTGGTTGACTTTTAGAATTGCTTTCTCTTTTCTCCTCTCAATTTCATTAAATCAGAACTATATTCCAGCAAGATTGAAAATTTCCAGTTCAGCACATTTTTTGATGTCTTCTTCTGTAGCTTAGTCTTTTCCTCTTTCTTTTTAGAAGCTATTTAATTCTGAGAAACTAGATGGATACTTCCGCCTACATCTTCCTGCACCTGAAACAATGTTTTCAGACTGACTTGCAGTAGTATTGTGGGGTAAAGTAGTGCTTTTGATCGTATAACTTTATATCAGGTGATCAAGCTAACATGTTTTAACAAATTAATAGTCCTCAGCTGAAAACTATCATAGATCACATGAAATACAGTAAGTGAAAAAGTGCAAGGATGCTTTCCACAACAAAGGCAAGGAAAGACAAAATGCACCAATAACACTGTGATTGTGAGGAGGCCATTCGTTGCCATTTACCATCGTCTGAAAGAAGAACGTAATCTGACCCGCTTCAATTCTGTGTTCTTCAATTTTGTTTCCAGGGACATTTCTCTCATTGGCAGTGTCAGCTTCAGCACTTGCCTAGTCACTTTTTGCTACCTAAAAAAGCTCTTGTTCATCACATACCCCTACAAAAAAGCACTGCTGAGAAAATACTGCATTGAAAATGATCTGACAAGAAGATGTGGAGGACAAGGAAAGGGAACTACTTTGAGTGGTAACAGCTTAGGGGAAATGTCAATAAGATTACAGCCTCAGTGTGGGTAAAAATGAAAAAAATTAGCCTATAAGTGAGCAATTAATTTTCATTATGTCTATTGTATTATTAAAGCTTCAGCTGACATGATCTTCATGACATATCTCTATGCATATATTAAAGAATAACATTTATAATATAGTCTGCAAAGGAATATGACATTTCATAGTGCAATAGTCACAGCAGAAAAGTAATTTAATTCCAAAGTCTGCACAGACAAAGTAAGGGCAGCTGTGGTGAAAATATATATTCTGACCATAGATATTTGCAAGACTTCAGTACAGGGTAGGCAGGCCTTTGTCTGGAGTCCTGTATTTTTTCATGTATAATGATCCCTGCTCCTGTATTACTACAACAGCAGTCACCGAACCTTCCACTCTGAACAAGAAATACATAAAGCCAGGCTTTATGCAATACTTCCACCACCTTAGTCCCATCATTTCAGTTTGCTCTCAGTCAAAGGGAACTACTGAGAGAACAACATATTGCTGTATCCCTCTTTCATGTTGTGGGGGTCTGTTTAATTTTCAATTATTTCATCTTTCCTCGCTCTCTTTTTTTTAGGTGTCTACTAGGCAAAATATATCAACCTGCCTTTAACTTCAGTGGATACTAAAATATAGTTGGGGCTTGCAAAATCATGCTGAAAAAATAATTTGTTCTAAATGAGACCTATTCCCCAAGTCACCATAACCAGACTGGCTATAATGGTGTTGTATTTTATAACAGATTTCCATGTAAAGAAAAAAAAGAGTAATTTATCTAAAACATTTTCTTTTGTATGTAAAATACATGCAGGTATATAGTGGTTCAAGTCTCATAACAAAGATAATCCCCCTGGCTGTTCATCCAGGCGATGTAAACGGCTTATTTGGCCATACCCATCATGAGTTATGCAGAGCAGTATCTATATCACAACATGATGCTTCACCTCCTCTCATGCCTGTACTGATGAACAGTGAAATACTCAACAATTTAAAGTATTTTCTCTATTTCAGTCACTCGTGTAGAACTTAGTCCTCCTATCTCATGCATCCAGGTACTACGTAGGTTCCTAATGAGTCAGTCTTCCTAACAAGAACTCTGTAAAAATCTATGGACAGACATGTTTCCAGAGGGCACCAGAAAGAGATCTGTTTTGACTAGCTGGAGCTCCCAAACTGCTTAACTGCAGAGGATAGATTCTCCAACAGGGAGCTTCCAAGATGTCCTGCACGTTTTACCTGTGCAGAGAGGGAATTAGGGACTTCATTTAAGGGAACTGCTTCCTTGTGCAGGTGAATGGATCCCATATGTCTTACATGGTATCAGGCTCCCTGCATGTTTTTCTAGGGTAGTTGAGGTAGGCAGACAGGGTTTTATTTTTAAGCTCTTCTCTTGGAAACAGAAAGGCTTGAAAGAGCTGAAAGCTGAGATTCTGCTTAACACCAGAGAATTTTGTTTATACCCCACTCCTCCTTAGTCCCTCATATCCATGCATCCACCCCACCTTTGCTAACTCCCTGTGACTCATTTGTTCTCCTGAGAGGTAGGAACCAACTCTTGATTTTAGGGCATATATATAGTCTTCTGTGATAAAGACTTAGATGCACGAAGTTGTAAGTACGTAAATCACGGAAGAGTAGAGGGAAATACCCTTTGACTCTAGAATGTTTATAAGAGCAGCAAGGGAACATACATAGATTTTTCCACAATTAAACCTTAAAAGTTGTTGTTCATTGTGTTGCTCCAGCAACAACAATCTAATGAAAGAGCAGAAAACTGCCAAGAGCAATCAGGGTGTGCACAAAGAGAGAAAAGTGAAGAATGGTCAAATTTACATCGGAAGAAATTATTCTCAACTGGTGTGGTTGTGTGTTGTTCTGAAGTCCATTGTTACTGAGCTATGGCCATTTACCCTATTTTAAAAATTAATTAGGAATCTCAGAAAATGATTTGCTGGAGCATAACACATCTTTTCCCCTTTAAGATACTGAAGGGGAAAAAAAATGGGACAGCAGGCTACTGAATGTACTTGGTGCAGCGTGCTCTGTCTCTCCAAAGTGTAGCATGAGTAATGCAAGGTTACTGCAGTAAGTACACATTTCTTATTGGATATCAGAGAAAATAGGTGTGTAAAATCCATGTAATTTGATAGCACATACATCACCACTGCCCCGGGAGTACTGAATCATAAAGCTACATATTTAGCACAGTAAAAGAATATTTCTCATCTTTTCTCTGAGAAAATTCTATGGAAATGAGTGGGGGATGGGAGAAAAAGCTTATAAATCAAGTACTAAAACAACAGTCAAACTGTAGAGTTGCTGCAGAGACAGAATGTATACCCTTTTTTTTATTCCATGACATTTTATTTTAAGTGCCCCTCTCCCCCCAGTGTTTTTAGTACCAGTGTTAAATTACAGTAGCACTCTTATGGAAATACATGTGAGATTCACATGAATACCAAGTACATTCATTATGATCAGTGCTGAATTCCAAATGAGAATAGCTTCCCTTTTTTTTCTTCTCTGTGTTAACCTTCAAGGCAAGTCAACACATTTCAAACATCCTAGTCCGATTTTAATTTGGAAAACAGTCTTAAATATACCACTGCCAAGTCAGATCGACTCAAAGCTGTGAGGAATGAAGGGAAGGAGGAGGAGGGGAGGCAGGACTGCCACAGCAAGGAGACACTGTGAGAGAAAGAGAGGTGAAAATGAGAGCTAACATCAGCTCCCCCGGGGTCTGCTGTAATCAGCAGACAAATGGTCTATACTCATGGCGTGTATTCATTCTGCAGCAAGGGGCTGCCAACAAGAGCCTTCCTATGTCTGTTTGGAAATACAGTACTAGCCTTCCTCTATTCAGATGCTTTGAAATAAAAAAGAACTGCTGACAAACACTGCTTTGGGCATTTGACACTGCTTTTTGATCCAGTTACTCAGACAGTATAAAATGAACAAATTAGGATTCTACTACAAAAGAGTCTCAGTCCTAGCTTGCTAAAATGTCAGGGTTTATAAAATTAGGGCTGTTTTTTGTGCTATTTTCCTCCCTTTCTCTCGGTTGTTTAAAACAACAACAACAACAACAAAAAGTCCCTTCCCGTTTTTTTTTATCCTGGCAAATGGATGTTTTCTTCAGTTTCCCGAATCATCTTATTTTAGGTGTGTGTCTGTGTGTGAAACGGACATTGGTATCACACGTATCAATTTTATTTCCATATTCACCATCTGGACACATTTATAATTTGTGTAGCTCCTATCTCTAGACATGTGCTTCGATTGTGAAATGTGGAGATTTTCTTTCAAAATCTTTTACAGGTTTTTTTTGCTTTCCCAGGAGGATTCCACTGTTAATTAAGTTAACTTTCTCTTTTAGTGGAACAAAAATACCTTTGTGTCAGTGAAATGCCCATAAACATGGCTTAACAATGACTCTGAAGTGACCACAACTGTTCTTTTTTTCAAGCACATTGTTCTTCAAATGTACTTTTATATCAACATATTGTGTATTGGGCACTACTGAGCTCCTCTGTGGAGTGAAATCAAATCACGTGCTTTGAAGCATGTTATGTGTGCTTATGTAAATGTTGAAAAGCTGCTCCTTTGAAACCACATCTCATTTTAGAGAGTGAGGAAAATTAGGTAGGCTGTTAACACAGAGCCAAAAGCAGACATCATACAATAGCCCCCAAGACTCGTAATGAAATTAGATTTTTTTTTTAATTCGATGATCCAGATGGATTCATTGATGGAACAGCAAACCATTTCTGAGATCGCTAATACTCTAATATATAATTGCAGGATAGCAACTACTTATCCATTACGTTCAGCTGTTCTGCCAGAGCTCCCAAGTTTAATTATCAGTCTGCCTTAGAAAATCCATTTTTCCCTCTCTTTCTGCAACAGCAAAATCAAATTTCAGTCACAGTTTGCATTATAATACCTTATCATAAATCCGCGGTTTAGGATGAATGATTATAGTCATAGGTGCCTACTGATGGAAAACATTTACAATGTGCAACCGTTCCCCAATGATTCCATCTCTGATGGAAGAGCACGTGCAAGCGTGGATGTTCATCACCATTTCCTGATCTGGCTGTGATAAAGAGGCAGAGACAGAAAACAGCCTGCTTTTCACCTGCAAGTATTTCCCACTTCTAAGCAGCCTTAAAATCTCACAACAATGTAACCACAAAGGCACAAGGACTTTGCAAAAATGTTCCAAGCAAAGCATCAATGGAGCCAGTGAATAAAAATTGTGTGATTTTAATGAATGAGATCCTGGCTGTGTCCCACATGCTCGTTGGTTTGGATGATCAAGCCCGTGCTCACACATATGAACAACAGAAAGGAACTTGTTCTAGATGTGTTTTTTTTATGTGGTGCATATGTATGAACAGTGCAGAGGAAGGGCAGAGCATGGATTGTAGATCAAAGGAAAATGTTTTTTCTTTCCCGTTTTTTAGTGCATGCTGTGCTTTCAGTAGGTGCTGGATTGGCAGTCTCAGAGGCTGCGTTCCCGCTCAGCAAGAGGAGAGGCACAAAGGACACAGTGCAAACAGAAGCTTCCTGCGCCAAAGGTTTCTGCCCTGATGAGAAGGACTGTGTTTACTGTTGCCACAGCCAGCAGACTCCACAACTCAGTATCTATTTGTCTTGTCCAGCTGTGGAGTTGGGTACTAATTGCCAAGGTACAGTACAGCTTCTAAGGTCTTGCTCTTCCCTCTGTACCTGTAGCAGAGTGACAGACAGGTAGAGAGAGACATAGAGATACACAGTTTATGTTAATGCCTGCAGAGAGCCCCAAGAAGCCACTACACCAGCCATGGACAACATACAGTGAATAACAGAAGTGATATGTAGCTAAAACTTTTCACTTCTTATTATCGGTCACCTATATATTTCAGTTGCTCTTGGGAGCCTTAAAACATGCTGCCATAGCAGAGAGGCTGTAGAGCGGAGATGGCAGGTTCTGCATCCATGGGTTTCCTTCAAATATCCACATAGTTTTAGGAACCTGGATGCAACGGATCTTTGTGTGGCTATGCTGTGAACGTCACTGTTGTGTTCTCATGATGTGATTAATACTTCAACAAATAAGGAGGACTACCAACTTATTTTGGGTAATAAAATACAGCATGTGCTCTGCTAGCTATGTCACCAAAGTAAGCAAAAGTTTTATGTATGTATTTGCTAGGAGTAACATAATTCAGATGTAAGAACAGTTATCAGAGAACGATGATGACTTCCAAATTATTAGTAAGTAGTTAATCCACGGAGGCTAGGGATTGTGGTGGCTATCTGCTGCACCCTTTCATGATCAGGTCACAAATATTGTGGCAATGGCCAGAAGCAGGCCAAGTCAGCCGGTAATTTATTCAGTAGCACATCCAAACTGATGGGTTTTCAAATTCAGAAGCATGCAATACAGTCTGAGGGTGAAACACCAGAAAAGCATGCTGGCTTTATTCAAGAGAAACTGTTTCATTGGCGTTGGAGGCAGAAGGGAAGTTGATTTTCTCAGGCTCACCCAAAAATTTTCTGCAGGCCACAGAGAATGACAGCCTAACCATTCCTTCCTTGCGTCTTTGCTGTCTAGAGATGGCAGTCAGGCATCCTGACAGCCTTCACTGGCGATTAGAATGGTTTCCTAATTTGCACCATGGGTGCAGAGTGCTGTCTGAATATAGCTGTTGTTGCTGGATAGAGTATCAACTGCAAAGGCTGGCGGTCAGTCTCCTGCTTCTTTGCAGTCACCGGCTAAATTCTGCCGCCTTTAAATCTCAGCAGATAAGGTCTGTTATCAAAATTATGCCAGTCCCTTCCACACAAGATGTAAATGGTAAATCATGGTCAAGTGCTATCACTGCAGGAAAGATCCCTTTGAGAACTGGCCTGTGAAGTGAAACCTGCAGATGGCTTTTACTACTTCCTTGTATTCAAATTGTCTTGCTTGCTTCATTTATTCTGAGCAGATCTCCAAGGCAGCTGAGAACAAACTGATGAACAGGTCTGTGAATGATGAGCATGTGGAAGGATTGACATTTTAAAGGTAAACATTGAGACTTTTCATCCAGAAGATGCAACAGCTGCTACAGACACCGATATAACTTCTGACAGATAGTGATGAGTGATATGTAACATCAGTTCAAGATGAGAGGCTACAACTTCGTTAAAAGCAATCCACTGAATGTGAACCATGAGGCTGGACCCAGCTGCCCTGAATCTCTTGGAAAAGTTCTGGAAAAGTGACCTACTTAAACGCTAAGGATGACATCAAATACCCTGTCGAATTTCAGGACAATGAATTTGTGATCAGGCCCTCCAGTCTATTATGAGGGCTGTTTTAAATTCAGAATTGCTGCTGCAACAATTGCTCAGGAAGCAGTTTGCTGAGCAGGGCTAGTTGGAAAACACAATACTCTGGCCAAGACTCTGAATTCCTCCCATCTCCTATGAAAGGGATCCCGCAAAGGCATTGTGGAAGCGGTGCAGCTCCTCTTCCAGGTGAAGACAGGTCACGTTTGTAAGTGTGTACAGAGCTCCAGAAACATCACTAGTCAGTGCTGAGCTTGACAGTGGTTAAAGGGAGGCTACAGGGGTCCATATCCCCATGTAGTGTAAATTTTACTCTTAAGTTTGATAACTTTCTTTTGCAGATTGGCGTCCAGCTTGTGTTACCTCGACTAAGACATGCTGGATCAGCTGCTGAATTACTTTTCTATCATTACCAGATGCAGTTAAGTTACAAGGAGATTTTGTTTGAAATAAGCCTCCACATTTTCAAAAAGTGTAAAGCTTATTTAAATTCCAGTGATAAAACAGTCACACTGAAGGAAGGTGAGAACAGCTCAATTCATTGGTACTTCCATTGCAGCCAAATCACTCAATGCAGAGACAAAGAAAGATGCAACAAAACAGAAAGTGACTTTAACTAATGGAGTCAAAACAGAAATATTGCACTTCAGTTGTATATTGCAACAAAGATTCTAGTTAGTTTTTATTTTATACCACACCTTTTTTCCCAGTCCCATTGAATGTATAATCATATTCCTTTTCTTTAGCTTTGTAAGATTCAGACACCACATTACACAAAAAGCAACTGAAAATAAATAACAAGCAGTCAAAATTGTAAATCGCAGGCTGTTGTGAAGCAGCTGGGAGGTTGCTTATCTTTTGAATCTAATAATATTTGCATTATTTGCCTCTCTCATTTTATGGGTATTCTTTTTCTTTTTCTCCATTAACTTTTGTTTGACTCTGCCTAACTTTTTTAGGCTGTGATATTTTTATCAAAGTGTGAATCAAAGATCTAGAAAGATCTAGTTATCATCAATGTGAACATAAATTAGTAATTTAAAGAGGACTACTTGAATACATAGTTTACTCAGTTCATGGGGTGTTTTCTTAACCTTTGACACCAGTATTTAACATGAAGTATTTAATGAGAACTTCCAAAAGCAGAACTATCCACCAGTAAACGTCTTTGGTTTTAAAATATATGGGTTCAAGGGACAGCAGCACTTAAATAGTGAGTAGTATTTTAAATCATTAGCCACAGCATGTTTTAGTGGGAAATTTCTTTTTTATGTTAATATTAGCCATTGCATGATATTTTCCAGGCTTCTGTGTCTGCTTCCCAAATGTTTGTGTTAAGAACAATAAATCTCTCTGATTCATGAGCAAAATATGCTGATACTGTTCTTTTACAGAAAGTCTTCAATTTACTATTCTTTCTGTTTCTGTGAAGACTCCTATGAATGAACTCC
Organism: Nycticorax nycticorax; assembly: GCA_023375905.1. Lineage (NCBI taxonomy): Eukaryota > Metazoa > Chordata > Aves > Pelecaniformes > Ardeidae > Nycticorax > Nycticorax nycticorax. Next base: position 1,352,737 of record JAKFQP010000123.1, read on the forward strand.
ACCACTCCAAAAAGCATGTAGGGAGAGACAGATTCTGCCATGTCTTTTTTACTGGTTTTATTACAAAACCAGTAATAATAATAATAATAATAATAATAATAATAATAATAATGCAATATTTTTATTGCTTCAAGGAGTTAAAAATATTTTAACTTTCCCTTGGGGAACCCATAGCTGGTGTATACAAGACTGCTCTGATATTTTGATTTATTAACAGAGAATAAATAAGACTTCAGCAGCTAAAAGAAGAAAGCTGTTATCTGGAGGGAGCAATATCTTCAGGTCTGTCCTATTTTCTTACTTTCATTTTTACTTGCTTACTTGCTTTTTTTTCTCCTGCTTTCTCTATTTTCTTTTTTTCTTTTTTTTCTTTAATACTCACACTGCTGAGTCAAGGTTAGAGAGCAGCTGGCACCATCAAGGCTCTTCAGTCTCATTTTGTGGTTTTTCCCTACCTCCACTCTTGACACTGATCAGTGCATCAAATGTTTGGTTGTGGAACAACCATAATGGGTTTTGAACTGTGTGCAGTCATGGAGATTTCTCCAGAGGGCAAAATTAATTCTACACATGAGCCCCCCTCTCCCTCCCATTCCCCCTGCCTTTTAGCTGCATGCTCAGATTGATTCACTGGAAGAATCATTTAAAAATATATTTGATAAAATAATATATTATTGCATCATCTCCTGTCAGTCATCTAATTAGGGCATGCCATGTGTAAATCTTACAACACAAAGAATTAGCTCTTTTTTTAAGTAAACACATGTTTTAGTATGAAGTGTATGTATACTAAATGGGCTGTTCTTTATAGGCTCCAGTTCTAGAAGCAGATATTTATATGCAAATATCAACAGTAGCTTGGAAGGCATGCTTTTCCCATCACATTCAATGAGTTATTTAAATTCACAGTTAAGTGACCAGAGCTAAGAAGCTCAGAGTTAAACAATCATTTAAATATTGAACTCAGACTTGATGATGGGAGGTTATTCTGAACACAATAGAATTAACCACAAGTGTAAAACTATTTACGTGTATAGGTGTTTTGCAGAACGAGAGGCTTCATATTGATTCTGAACTACAGCAGTCAAAAGGTTTGCTATTCCAGTAGCTGGAACTACTGGAGCACTAGTCAGTCATCTTAAACTATAAGTAATCTCCTGTCAAGACCTGCTATTTTTGAACAATAGAATTTAATTTTGCAATATATAGAATCTTATATGCAAAAAAAATATGTTTTGCATGCATGGTATATTTTGCATAGGTATTGAACAAAAAAAAAATTCAGTAGAATGGAAAACTGGAGAAAGAAAGTAGGAATCCACCAATGACATGTTGGTTTAGGGAAATAATATAAGTTCCACTAAGGTCGGGGGAAAAGTACTAATTCATAAGAACGTGGCTTTCTTATTCAGTAAACCTGAGATTTTGTTATTCAGTAAATTAAAGGGCTTTGCCATCTAAAGCCTGCTGAAATGGGATTAGACTGAAGTAGACAGCATTTTTAGATATATTGCTATTATGAGTAAAGGGCAAATAGTGTTGATAAGAGAAAAGGGGATCAGGACTAGAAACCAGCCAGACCTTCTGACACCATGTAGATGGGAATAATTTAAGAAGGACCACCAATAGAAAGGCAACGCCATCACTTAATAAATGTCTTTTTGTTTACAGGTAGAGTGCCATTATCAGCTGAAAAAAATTTAAACAAATCAGAAATTGCCCATCACTTCACAGAGGACACTGTCAAGATGAGCACTGAACTTACAGCAGAGATGAATAGCTCTGGAAACCAAATTCTTCACCTTTTCTACACAAGAAAAATAGTTGGCAGACATTTTTAATGGAGCTTGAGCATTCCTCCTCCCTGAGTTGGAGTGATTCCTCCACGGGTCAGAAATTCAGTCTCCTCAGCTAACACTGCACCAAAACACTGCCAGTTGTGAAGGTGCTTATCACTCTTGCCTCAAAGGAAACTGGCTTAAGCCACCAATTCATTTTAAAGGAGCACAAACCCACCCTCAGATGGTAATGACTCTTGGTTCACTGCTGACTTAGACTTGAATCAAACCAGTGACCCAGAGTGAAAGGCTCCATAAACCCTTAGCAATTCACTGAGCCATTCAGGACTTCAGGGGGAAGGGGAGGAGGAAAAGGAGTCTCAGAAAAGGGCCTAAAATTTACAAAGGATTTACCATGAGTATGCTAAGTTTTATGCTCTCCTACAGTGGTAGAATTTACTACTCCAGATTCCATAAATGAGATCTATAGGTACAGAAGAGTAGAATGCAATGGCAAATATGAACGTTACAAATAGATATGGACTGAAGCAAAATACATTTTTAAAAATTCTCCTTCATTTCATGAGGCAAAGAATTTTCAAAGAAAAGAATTTTTGAAGCAAAGTATTTTTGAAGCAAAAAAGTGTCACCCATTTGAAGGACTTGAAATACTGTAATCCTAAACCTTTCATATGAACAGAAAAGCAACTTCTCAAATATAACTGCATATTTAGTTCACCATGATGAGTGGGCTATTAGGTGGACTTCTTTCATTTTAGCGCTGACATTTTCCATTCGTCTGAAGTAAAACATACGGGCATGTGTGTATACATGCACACATGCCCACATATAGATGTATCTACTGTACCACTGGAAATGGGTTTACTAACCTTGCAAATAATAACAGTTATTAACACTGAGTAATATGTAATGTATGGTTTTACCATTAAGATGAACCTTTTTTTTCATTCTTTTATTGATTTGCTGTAATTATTATCAATTCCCTTAGATGCTGATTAATGTCTCTCTTTTATAGAAGTTAGTTCTTTCATTTGTTTCTAATTTTTCTAGATGATCTGCCATTGTAGGCATTTGCCTATAGTGACAGCACTGTTTTGCCTTTTATCCCATTTTATCTAACCCTAGTGTTTTCTATTCTCTTCACAGAACTTTTCTGAATTTCATTTAGGGATCAAAGACTAATTAGAAAATTCAGACTTTGAAATTTGATATTATTTTTAATTCTTGCTTCTTTTTTTCATTTATGGCACTGCACTGACTGACATAGAGTTGATGTTATTAGCAATTAATATCTTTCTCAGATTTGTCCCTCTCTATTAAAAATTAATTCTCCAAATTTTTGCATTTCAAAACCTTGGGCTAGACTACCAAGATAATTGCTAAATTAGTAAACCTTGCCAGGCTCTATGAAAATACAGCTGCATTTCAATTTCAGGGGAAGAAAATTAATAAACTAATCCAGAATATATATATATACAAAAGGTGGTTTTCACTGGCCATCAAGGTCTAAAAGGTTTAAAGTTCCATCTTTTCACCAGTAATCTTCAGAAGTAGCCTCTAAAAACTGCAATTCTTGTTTTATGTCTCAGATAACAAAGAAAAACAAACTATTTACTTGGTATTTATTCTAGTAAAAGTTAACTACTGACCTCCCTACCTATTCTATAGATTACTGTTATCCTTGTCTGCAGGACGGTGGTAATTTTAAGAGTTATGATTGTTAATGGCCTTTGAATGCAGCAGTCTTAGACCACTTACTCCCCAGTGTACCACATGGCTCAGACTTTTCCAGATGGGAAAATGATAAGAAGACGAGGAAGATAGCAGGTCATTCTTGAGGCAGCCTTGAGAAAATTGCTGCACAATGAATTGTGTAGGTCTGTAGCACTTTACCCAGCATTTTTCTGTTTTAATTTATCAAGCCAAAGCTTGTTGACATGAAAGTGAACAAAATGACTGTGCAGTATGCTCTAAGAAGCCAGCTCAAAGGCTTTGTGCATCAGCTCAGCTGTAAATAAAATAGAGAATCCAGGAAATATACTGCATGCTGGCGCTCTCCATAACGTTTTATATTCATTTGCCACATGCTCAAATCCCATCATTAGTTTCAGCTGTAAAATAAATAAAAAATCAGGTCCTTGAAATTTGCCAACAGTTTGTTTTATGCCTATATCAATTAAATCAAACTGATATTAATGATATTTCCTCACCTGGCTAAGTAGACCTATATATATGTATATGTATAATGAACTAATCAATTCTATACAGACAAGATATCTTTGTAATGGAGGGGGAGTACATTCAAATGAGCACAGCATTACTGTTAAGAAATTTCTGACCATAGTCCAAATCTCCGAACCAAGGGGAAAAAAAAAAAGAAAAATAGTTTTGCCTGCAGTCACCCAGCCTTGGAAATCTTCCCTAAATATGGGCAGCCCAAGCTACATTTTTTCTTTGTGCAGGTAAGACGTGTTCAGGAATCATGAGATTTAACAACACGCATTTCAAACTGCTCTGATTTGTTTTCTGTATTTGAGTCTTCCAGAGTTTAGTGTTTCAAATTTTGTGGCTCTGATAGCTAGAAACTTACTATTTATTGCAATGAAACTCTCTGTTTATTGTAATACTGCTTCATGGCTCCCAGTGCTGTAATTATGAGAACCACACTAAATGCTGCATGACTTAGAGTGGAACCACTGGAGAACAGCAATAACATACAGCTCTGAACAATTTTCTCAGGGTTGGAAGAACAGATACATGTTTCACCTGCTTTTCCTCCCTTCTCACCCGATTGCTCACTGTCTTTGTAGGAACCAAGGAAAGCACTGAACAGAGGGAGAGATGCAGAGTACAGCCCCTTGCTGTATAGGCTATGCTGGTACTAGCATTCATGTCTGAGGCAGGAGAGTCATGACAGTGGCTTTAAAGGAGGTCTGCACTGTATAGTAGAAAGGTTGGTGAGGTAACTCATGCTTAAGTTCATCTAAGATACAGCATGAATATAACCAGTCTTGAACAGCATGAACAAAAACTAGACTGCACAACTTGACATGAGGATCTACACTGGTTGACCCAGGCAGGACAGAAGCGGTCCTTCATCACTTAGGCCAGTAGATTTTCAGTAGAGGGAAATGGGTTGGGAGGTAATTATCATTAATTTTGACATTATTTCTGATTATTGTGACTTGCTCAGAAAAAGAACTGTTAAGTGGTGTATGAGCTTTTATTCAAAGTGTTAAATAAAATCTTTGTCAAATAGCAGTTCATATATTTCATACGAAAAAAATGACTGGAATTTCAGTGGTGTAGGCAAGACAATTATAGAAAAACTCCACTCCTGAAAACTTGTTCTAAATGTTTTATCACATCCTAGGTACTAATATATGACAAAATCCTTTTGCTCTTAGTGCTGTCACATTTGTGTGAGATGAAGGTTGTTGTCTCACCCACACAGATGATAGGATGACACTTTAATTGGAAAGTGACATTGTTGGGAACATTTATGAATAATTTAGTATGTCCTCCCCACTCATCTTTTTATATGTTCTCCAAGTCATTATTTTATTTATTATTTATTAAGAACTGACATTGTGCTGAGAGCTGTACAGAATAAAGGAGAACACAAAGTCCTCGCCCTTGTGGATCTTACGCAGCAAGAAACACAGAAAGCTCTTTTCCATCCTGCTCAGAAGACAGTAAACACATTCTGGCTATGTTCCAGACTCTTTCCTCTCTTGAAGTTTGCCTTTGCTGACAAATATAACAATAACATTAATAATAAAAATATCTCTGCATGAAAGTTCTGTTAAGCTTGGCTGTTTTTAAGGCTCTTCTTACCCTCTGAGACCTTCATATCCTGTTCTAGTTTCCTTTTCCTCGCAGAAATACACAGTTGTCCTTATCTTGTTGGACTGAAGTTAATAGAACTTGCCTGGGTTGACATCACAGCACGTCAACAGAAACAATTATGTCCTTCTTTACAGGGAGCTGAAACTTGCTACCCTTTTACAAAACAACAGTATTCCTTAATTGTTTGCTTATTTTTCTCTCTCTTTTTTATTGTCTTCATTTGCACATGCATATCAAATTGCTTGTGACAGGTTGGATTAAAAGGCTTTGCTTTTTTATCTTTGGTTGCAGAACCCTGGCGCTTCAGACCCTTGTCCTCTATTCAGGTCTGTAACACAAATACACAAACAAGCAATATAGATTCTTTGGGTGATCTGTCCATACAGTCCCTTACTGATTCAGGAATGACTTGCTATTTTTTATTAATCTAGAAACAACTCTCATCCTATTACATCTGTTACCTGCACTAGCTTGTGGACATGAAACACAGGTCCAGCTTTTGTTATCAAAAGACAGAAAGAACCCTGCTTAGAATAATGTGTTTAGGATTAAGTAATTGCCTACAGGTTATTATGAGGCTTTTAATTCCTTTATCATTTTCTACTGAAAAACTTAATATACCCTACTTTTCAGGATGTCTGCCTTTTAAGTGTGTGATTTTTACTGGTACACTTTCAGAAAGTTTCTGATCATTCACAGAACATGTTGAAGTTATAGTGTATGACTTGGTGCTACAGGTGCACTTCCCCATAAGACTTTTAGAGCAGCTGACACCTAAAGAAAAACATTACATTAAAGACAGCTACGCTCATGTGTTCTGTCTATATGCTGTGGTTTTGTCCTTCAGTCATTACGTTCAGGGCCTTTTCCCTTCTGGAAATCATCCTTTCCTAGGATATCACAGTATTTTCTACAATAATTATGACGTTGTGTATATGGAGTTTGTGGAGGACTGAATGAATATTTAAGTTGAATCACCAAACCATCCAAATTAGATCCAGTTTTGAGAGAAATATAAAATAAAATAAAACTGAGGTAGGCACAACAATGACTGGAAGACTATTTGACAACTGACTTTTTTGAACTTTCCATTATGAAAAGAGAAAAAGCTATTGTCACCATTTTCACCCCAAATCTGGTATTCTGCATGTTTTAACATTTAAAGGGAATCTAAATTGCATTTGCAATTTTTACACAAAACCCACTAAGTTCTCCAATAGCAACAAACTGGTGAAGCAGAGTAAGAGAAAACATGTGGGAAAGGGGGGAATTTGCAGGGCCCAGTGCAGTAGGCAGTCTCAGTGCAGTGAGAACAAGATGAATGTGCATGAAGCCTAATTATCTGAGAGTGAAAGGTCATCAAAATCAATTTGCAGCATGATGTACAAAGGTCATTATCAGACTCAAATTTTCTATGCCCATTTAAAACACAATAAAAAATAAAGTGGTTGCTTTAATAACTATGATTAGTAAAGAAAAAAGGCATATCATTGAGCCATCTGTTTAAACATTTGTGCTACCTTAGTTTTTATTCAAAACATTGCAAATAATGAGAAGTGGTTTTTTGTAAGGTAGTGTTCCTGAAACAGACTCCATTCATTTTCAGGATCTATAATGCTGACAGAATTGAAAGCACCTTTCTAAAATTACAGTCCTTCAAAATCAATAGTGTAATATTTGTAATCTGTTTCTTTTTTATTACAGATCACTTCATTACTATTTTTATTTTCAGTTTATGGAATGAGATAGACTAGAATCCATCATTTTCTTATCTGTGGTTGAATTGCTTACTCAGGGGTGCAGATTGCCTCTTTTGTTTTGCGTGTTTTGTTAGAACACCTCAGTGGCAAAAGAAACCTCGTGCATGCGAACAGATCTGTATAGCCAGTGGAGAAGACAACAGCAACATCTAAACCTAAAAGCATACTCAGAAATCTATTTATGCTGGTTCTGAAGCTAAATATAATCCATAGTACAATAGAAAAATGAGCTGATCTGTCAGAAGAGGATGGCTACCAGGGGGTTTTTCTTATTAAACTTTTTGTCATTTAGGACATCAGAGGTACAGAGTCCATACAGGGAGTTGTCATCCAACAGGAACTAGTTGCTAGTCTGAGCATGATCACTCAAAAGGTGAATAAAGTTCTGAAATTAGTGCATTAATTCCCTTTGTGTTTGCTTCCCTCTTTTTCTGACACACGGAGTCTCCTTTCTCAATACCTTATAAAGAAAAAACACTTGAAGTAGATGAAGGACCCAGCTAGATATGGGGTGGAGAGTGGCCAGTGTCCACTAATGAGATACATTCATACAGAGAGAAATTTTTTCGTCTTTCCCGCTTTGCCTGCATTGTGTTTTCCAGGGCATTAGAAGTTCACGTGAAAGGGAAGAAAATAAACTTCCTGTTCACCCAGACAGCAAGCCTGCAAGTGCCGCCCTGCCCACAGCCCTTCGGCAGAGGCCCTCCTCATGCAAGCTGTGCAGCGGCTGTGGGTAGAGCCCACAGCAAGACCAAGAGCACATCAGGCTCACGGCCACTCCTCTTTTGGGGAGCTCTGTAGACATAATCTCTGATTTCTTGATACCTTATGTATATTCTGTATCACTGAGAAATGGGAGCAAAAAAGATACAGAGAAACCTGCTTCTTTCCCACATAATATGCAGACTTTGGAACCCAAATATTATTCAATATTAATATGTTAATAACTGTAGTCATTATGCTTTGAACCCTAAACAAAAGAAGTGCTTTCCACCTGTATTTTCTTTCTGTTTTCCTATGGCTGTTCACTAAACAGTTGTGTTTTTTTCAATATTGAGCTAAAAATTTGATGCACTAATAAAGATGCTGCTGTCACATTTCATTAACATCTTTCTTTTTCTACAAGTTGGAAAGGACCAAATTGTGCTTTATTTTCCTTCAAAGACATTTTTGTGAATGAGGTGACCACCACAGGATATTTCCCTTTGTGCCAGTCATGGAAATCTTCCTGCCAAGGAAATGAGATTCAGCATTGCTAATGGGAAGATAAAAATACTCAGTATTTATTTTACAATTTGCTAATAATGAAGCAGACTGAGAGGATGATTGGTTCAATGCACTTGGAATAATAATAAAGGGCAGGGCAGATGCTGAAAGATATTTTTCATGTTTCTTCTTCTAATTGATGTTTGTTTCTCATGTCCTTTGTGTGCATTTCCTGAATTAGTGTAGCATTCTCTGAGGGTAAATCAACCTAATTTTCCCCTCCTGACAGCTGCATCCTTGATGGTACTCAAGGAATAGTTCCAGCCTTGAAACTTGGCGCCCGTGAAAAGGCTGCATTGGACTTGACTGGTCCTAGATTTCAGGCAGAGGTCGACTGCTCTGCCTCTGCAGCCTGAGGCAGCTGTGGTGGGCTGCAGCTCTGGGCCACACAACGTCTGCATGTGCTGTGCCAGACCTAACACCAGCATGTTGAGAGCCTGACGCCTCCTCCTAAAACAACTCTGCTTTGACATCAGAGCTCACACACCCCTAGCTGGCTTGGAGTACCAGGGTGTTGGCAGCAAACTCTGCTGACCTAAGGGTGCGCTTTGAGCAGGTGGTGGTGAAACCACTGTGATTGACTTGAGTTAGGGTCTCGGTGACAAATGGACAGCCAGGCTGGGGGAAAAAAGTTGGCTAAGTGACCTCAATGAGAGCAAGTGGGGCATGATCTCACCCCCACTGATGCCATGAAAAGTAAGTCTTCATGTTGATTGAAGAGTATAAAAAAGCAACTTAAAACTGCAACAGTAATCTTTACATCACAGTACATTCAAGCCCTGAGGGTTCTTTTTTTTTTTTTACAGGTCCTATCTGTACCTATTACAAATGACTACTAATGAGTTACAGTATCTGTACCAAATGAGTATAATTACAGGTACTATCAGCATATTTAATTGCCCTTCTGTAGAGAACAATGGTTTTGCCTCTGAATTTAAAGATTATTTCACATCAGTTATTAACCACAAAATTTTGGGTTTGGGTGCAAACAGGCCAATTACTCACCTCTCTGAAGGATGTACTCTTACACTGTTAAGAGGCCGTAACTCCCCATGTTGTGTGAATTCCTTTATTGGCAGTGTATCTGGGCTTCACTTGATCCCACAATACATTTCCAAAAATCTTTGGTGGGGGGAAAGGTATATGTACATTCCTGTGCTCTTCCTTCCTTCTGTGTCTTGACATCTATTGAGGACTTTGGTGCCAGGGAAATAATGCTCTACGTTCAAGCATTATATTACACGTTTTATGAATAAAACATGAACTTGGTTAGCCCAGCAGTAACATATACTGTTTAGCAGAATTTATTTTCTTCCTGCCCACCTTAAATCCATGATATTTTCTTCAGGATTTACAATCTTGATAGCAGTCAACTTGCAGGGAATTTGGCCTTGCCCACATTTCACTGCCATATTTCTCTTCATGCTCTCATCATGCAAATACGTTATAAGTAATTAAATATTGTTTCAGCAAGATTATGGTCTCAAGAGGATGTGTTTGTAAATAAGCATTTCATTTCAACCACTTTAATTCTCAAAGTGGAGTTGAAAAGTGATACCAGGTATTCCACAGAGCCAAAATGAAATCAGGAAGACCTTCATGATTGCAGCTCTGCAGACAAGCCACAAGACCAACAAGTATATTTGATGGACAGATGTAGCCTTCCATGCCACATAAAATTGAAGGCTTTAAATTACATTAATGAGACTACCTGGGTGTGGAACTCACTATTAGGAATTCACTCATTGTTTAGCTTTTAATTATTTTTACCGGCATCTGCCTCTCTGTAAGGCAAGATCAGTGAAGTGCTAAGGGGCTTTTGGGAGATGTTACTGACTAATCTCTGTACTTGTGCGGAATTCTCATTGCCATGATGGACAGGCATCACAGGGCAAAAATTAAAGACCAAAAAGCATCACTAATTTGCTATTGAGCTTACATGAAATGCTAACAGTTCTTTAAAAATACATGCCCAGAGCATTGAAGTCACACAGTGAAGCATTTAACAGCAGGAAATGCAGATGGTCAGCTTTATGGAAATGACAATGGTCAGTGCTTGGTCAACTTTAATTTGCCACCACTAGGGCATGAACATAACAATTCAGCCATTAATGACAAGATTAAGTGGGCTTTCTCAGTAAATATTATATTTAACCCCCATGAGATAGCCTGGACTTTCTAACCTCCCTTCTTTCCCTTTGTGTCCAATTTTAAAGATTTCCTTCACTCCACAGAAAATAAATTCTGAGTCTAATGAAACTGCTTTTTAACAGCATTTGCTATTATTGTGTCTCTTTTCACTTCTTAGCTGGTGACCAGAAGGTCTATGTTTTTCTTGCCTCTGATACAAAGTTTGATTCTGCATAGATCCCATAAGGTTTACAACCAGTTTTTTCAAAAAAAAAAAATCTGTAAGTATTATCTTAAGATTTTATGTTTGTCTTCCTGTTTGAGGAGAAATTAGGATTGCTGGTGTCCTTGCAGTAGAAGGACTTATGTGAAGGTTAATTTAACTGGCTCACTGCCTTTCAACTAAGGTCACCGTGTTACTTCCTGTATCCTGTTTTCTGGTCCATTTCAAGCTTCACATCAATTGTTGACATGGAGTTTGTTGATGAATGTGCCCTAAGAGGACCATAAACCAATTTGTGGAGCAAATAAGAAGGTTATGAAAGCAATGACATAGCCAGTGATTTTCCACTCTCTGACTCGTATATGTATCTTAATTTCCAGATAGCTGTATCACAAAATGAAAAGAGTTAATAGCCTTCTTGTTCTTTGTGTTCCCCTCCCCCCTTCTGTTAGGTTTCAGTGGACTAGTTCAATAAAAGGAAAAAGGAACACTATTCACTAGAAAACAGTTATTTAGGTACAATAATTTGTACTTTATGTCATATTATAATGGTGAGTGTAAATTTTCCTTTGAACCATGTTTTATTAACATTTTTTTTCCACAGAGTTACATCAAAAGACTCTATAAATAAGTGATGTGCTCAGCCTGCCAGCTCTTACATGCATACCAATTACCTCTATTGGTTTCAGGACACGTAGTCAGTACTTTAAACAACCCAGATAATATTGCAAACTGAAATATTCAACATCTCCATCTTGGTATGCTGTCACCATGCAGAGAATGATTATAATTGGTAATCAGTTTCACTGCTGGTAAGTTGAGTGGCATGATGCATTTTATATCCATGCTTATGTCAAACTCAATTAACATTCTAACACAGTGTATTTCAAAGACACAGACCTAATCTGAGGGAACAACGCAATTATTTTTTTGATGTTCAAAATTCTCAGTTCCATGAAGAGAAGAATTTGAAGCACAAATACATTTATTAATACTGTAGCATTTTCTGGTTTTGTTTGCTAGAGGAAGAGGGGACAAACATATATCTTCTATCTCAAGTTCCTGTTGAAAGTGGGGCATGCCAATGACATGAGGAACTGCAGTGAAATCAGAAATACAAAATGACCAAGATTTTCCTTTGTCATTACATATTGCTGTATTAAGATATGACATGCATTATGACACTGTGAACTGAAAAGGGGCTTAATTCTTTTTTTTTTTTTTAAATATTGATCTATTGAGGCCAATTTTTATTGATTGATTGATTTAATAGTCAAGAGCATCATAGTGCTTTGTCAAGTTCCACAGAAACAAATGGGTAAACAAAATCATAAAGAGACAGCTAATATAGGTAACCTCCTTAGGAGAAATTAGGAAGTTGAAGAGGGCAGATAAAAGGGGCAATGTTGTGCAACTCAACATCACTGAAAAATCTTGCTCCCACCCCCATACCTCTCTTACGTATTATGCATTTCTCCTACCGTCCTTAACATCAGTTGTAATAATGCAGGAGCCTTCATAGCACAGAATGGAAAAGATAAAATACACGAAAAATCTTTAAAAAACAAACAAACAACTCCCCCAGTTCTGGCTAGTAGACATTACACAACTTGTCTAGAGCAGTCCTGTTCCACCCACGGTTAGTTTGTTGTATGATCACATGGCTGGTCACAACTTGCTGACCCATCTGTCCTGATGGAAGTGATAGGATTTAGCTGGCATGTCTTCTCCACATGGGCTGTTTTGTATGCAGTAGCTGCATTGTCTTTATCACATAGGTGTTCCATTGAGTGACTTATGCTCTGAAGTTACAGAATCACACAATACTTGAAGCTGGAAGGGACCTCTTGAGGTCATTTAGTACAACCCCCCTGCTCAATCAGACTCAGCTAGGTTGCCCAGGACCATGTCCAGACAGCTTTTACATATCTCCAAAGAAGTTGTAGGAAGAAGAAGCACCAAAACAAACTGGTGTTTGCTCTTCCTTCTTACAGCAAGTTTGTGAGGTTTTTTGGGGGACAGGGAGGAAAATACTGGAAACCACAAAAAAATAACTGCTTTGTTAAAGGAAGACTCTGCAGTTCAGAAAATAAACAAAAAGATGATAACGCCTACTTTGATTCTTTTGAGATAAAACCACAACTCACTTGGTGGCAGGTGAGATTGGTTGAAGTTAAAATAAATGTAACCATATTTTTCTTGAAGTATTTGAATCTCTTGAGTCTGAAAAACTGGCTTGGAAATCTTAAAGGAGCAAAGCTGTCTGACAGTTTTAGCAGAGAAAAAACCTTTTTTTCTTTCTTTGGTTTTTTTTTTGTGTACACATATGTGTTACTGCTAATTCACTGCAAAATTGTCAGGATAAAATACTTCACCATCTTGTGGAATAATAAAAAAGTTCCTAGTAGCAAACTCGCACTGAGCTACCCCAATGATTTTTCTGATCTTCAAAACGTGAAAAAATCATTGATGAAGTAACTGACCTCAGCTGTAAGTTGTATGAGCAGGACCATATTAAATAGAGTGCAGTGGGATCCTTACACTGAGTGGAATCCTCAAAACTTGACTATTCCTGTCTTTTGATCCTCCAAAATGGAGAGGTGCAATGGAGCATGTTCTAACAAAACCTGACGAAAGACTGAAATGACTAGTTTCTGTGTCACAATGTCTGGTCCGCTGTGAATTTTTATGAACTGTTGACCTGAAATTTAGAAAGAACACTCTGGTTTCTTCCTGGAAGAAATGGAAGGGTGTTTTGCTGTTCCATACAATCAAGAAGATGGAGGAGGATGTCAAAAATTCATATCTTTACATCTCAAGAGCAAGACCTTATTCTTACTTTCTGGTAAGACAGAGTTTTCATGACTCTCTCCCTTCCTCCACAGCACCAACTTCAAGGTTATGCTCTTCTGTTTAGTTCTACTAATACCCGTGGGCTGGTGCAAACCTTTTCTGAACAGAGTACAGACTATAATTTTTATGATGATATACTGTTTTCTATCCTGTTCTTGACCATTGAAGCCTAGATAAAGCCTTGATACTACCTGATGAATTCATCAGACTAATCCTGTATTTATTGGAAGCTATTGTGAGAAGTTATTGATATAAAGATATTTCATCAGTCTCTGGGTACCAGCCTTGTCTCTTACTTGGACATATTGATTTTTCTTACACCATTTGCTACAATGATTCCTTTGAGAGTATCAGCATTTGTTAACAGGACCAAAAACAGGTATCTAAGTCAATTGCTATCACTTGTGTTTCCTTACCTTAAAAGACAATTTCAACATTATATTAATTATTTCTGACATTTAAATGAAATATTCCATTAATATTAACACTTTAGCATTCTTAGGAAGAAGCTTTATACCCTTTTCTGTATTCAAAATATATTTTACATGAACAGCCTGGCTGTTCATGGGGAATAATGTTTGTACTATATCATTGCAAAACATTTTTCTCACTGTTAACTTAGCTGTTCCTAAGAGGAGCTAATAACCCTGATGTCACATCTGACCACTCTATTTCCCTGAAAAGCAATATATTCAACATGGCAAGGGCACTTCTTTAAGCAGTGCCATTTACGCAGACCGTTTCTATTTATCCCAAGACTCACTTGCAACAGCACTGCATGGTATTTTGGCTACAGGGCTGATTAATGTAATACATTCTTAGCAGGACTCCAGGCAGTGTAGCTCCATTCCTTGACACCAGTTTAGTATGCACAGTATACTTACTCAGTAGCAGAAGCTTCTGTGTTTTGAATGTCGCCACAGATTAAATTTAATTTAACAATTTTGAGGATTTTTTTTTTTAATTTGTCAACTTCTGAGAATGTCTGAACAGTTATTTCTCTCTCTTCATACGGCCACCACAGTAGGAGCAGAATGCATGATGTACATTATTCTGCGATAGACTTTTATAATTGCTGTGTACTAATAGTTAGTATTTGTGTGGCATATTTAGTACTGGAAGCTGAATCTTATGTACTGTGTGAATACTATCTGATTCTGGGGGTAGCCTTATTAAAAGGCGTGTTTGGAGAATAAATATGTGAAACAAGATCTTGGAATCTGAGAAAATAATTATCGATATAATGTTAATTAGGAAAATAGTAAAATCATAACAACCTGTATGCTATCTGCTGCACTAATGTCTGGACACTTATTATTATTTAAAAGCTGCAGCACTGCATTTTAAGTTGCAGATGCATTTACATTCAGTAATCACTGGGAATAACAATATGGAAGATTTTGTCGTTATCAACAATCCCTTTCTTGAGCTCTTTCTCCCTCTCTTTTATTCTCTTCAAACACTAAACTATGGACAACTTGTACTGAATTCATATTTATTTCATAGTTTATTTCAGAGATTATGTGTTATGTCATATAATGACCTAAGATAACAGAAGAAATTACAAGAAATTTTAGAAATGCAGTAGTGATTATAGAATAATTATGGTGCCAAAACATTTCTGGCATCATACAATTTTATTCATAAATGGAGCTTCCTTCTTTCTTAAAAAACAGCCTGTGAGGATCCTTGGCCTCATCTATCAGCCTCATCTTTCATTTCCTTTTTGCTTTTATCATGGTCTGGATTCATAGAAAATATAGGAAATAATAGTTCACATTAAAACAATGGCAAAGAAGGCATCCTGGTAACATCTATGGGCCTTTTATAATGAAATTATTTATTATTTCTGTGACTATTTCAGATTTTCAAAATTACAAGAACTGATCTATTATTTGAGTATTCTTTTATCTGCATTTCAAAAAGGTATGACACAGACCTGACATCCTTTGCAAGCAGACTGTGCATATACTTGTGTAGTAGGTATTTCTGGTAAAATGTTTGTAGAAAGCTAATTTCAGTTTGGAAAACATTGTGAAGAAGATTTCTTTATGCATGTATTTAAGAAGATATTTTCTCACAAATAACCAAGCAAAGAATAGAAAAAATATCATACTATTTCTGAGATCAATCTTAATGAAATCATTCTCACACATTTAGAAACTGAGATCAAACACTCATAATAAGTGACTTGTGATTAATTCAGGAGGTAGATGACTTTTTAAAATTTCTGTGACATTTAGCTGACAATATATTTGGCATGTTACACTTTCTTCACAGAAATTTCCTAAGTGGTGCCAGATGCTCTTCCACACTAATTGTTATAACTTCTCCTACCTGTGATCTTTAATTTCTACAATTTCCTCTCTGATACTTTCTTTTATTTCCCACCACCTCTCTTTTATTGCACTCCTCCATTACCATCCGTCATTCTCAGTCATGTGCCACAACCAGCTTCATGTTTTCTCCAGCGTCATCTCTGTGCCACACAAATACTCTGAACCTCTCTTCCTTTTCAATTTACTTCACAACATCCACTTCTTAAATGACATCTACAGCAATTATCAGGTCAACTGAGGGGCATTAGCATCTAGAGATGCATAATTTAACTATTTTTTAAATGATCATATAGTCCTGTACAGAATTATATATAAAGCATACAAAATTTTGCTTTGCATTTTCTTGTGCTTTATTTAATAACATACTTTCTTTACATCCATGATACAGTTATTTCCCTTCACATTTTTTTGTTGACAATATGTCCTCACCTATTTCTATAACTTTGGGACCTGGTTGTATCTGCCGCTTCTGAGCTGACAAACTTAACAAAGATAAAAGCAACAGTCAAACCATTAGCTGCTGTTAGCAATTTTATCCACATCATGTCAAAATAAAGATGTAAAGACGGATACCCTGATAAAAGACACCTCAGGGCTATGGCAGCCTCTCCAATGCACCCTTCTGAAGACTTCTGAGAAACAACTAATGGCATGATTAATGGCAGACAGAGATTCAACAGCATTTGTTGGGGCTGGTTTCAGTTTGCAAATGAGGAGTCCACCCCCTGGGTTTTAGGATTAATGCAAGGGACTCTTATGTGGGGGATCCCTGCCTCCTCCCATGGGGATGGACAGCAGAGCTCAGCCATCATCCCCGTGCTTATATCAGAGATCCCCACCGGTGCACTCATCTTCAAAACACCTATGTGAGATAGGGAAGCACAGTTTTAGTTATTTATTTGTTTGTTTGTTTGCCTGGGAAGTTGTATTGTATGCAGGGACCTCGGCTGGGGAGGCCCTCAGCCACCATTACAAGGTCACCCAGGAAATACGAGACAGGCAGAAAACAGAGGACGGGATTAAATCAGCCATGTCTTTTTCTTATTTTCTCCTGGTATGAGGCAGGACACACTCCCTCAAGGCTTGTACCGATAGGTTTAAGTCTTGGGGGCTGCAGCAGTGCCTGGTGTGGAGGAGGCCATGGACCCATGTGGGCCCATGGCAGCTGGCTGCAGCCACCACTGATACTGGTAGAAACAGCACTGGAAAGAAAAACTGTCCTGGGCCATGACTGTGTCAGTGGAGATGCACAGGCAGACCCTGGTAAGATGTGTTTAAGAATGGCCTCAGCTACTGGGCTTGAAGACGCATTCTGGGGAGGGCATAATGTGCCAAAGGGATATGGGTGCCTCTGAGGGACTGTGGCCATGGGTAACCTGTACTGGTGCAGGGACATCCCTGAGGGACTGTGGCCATGGAGGTCCCTGCAACCTGTGAAAACGAGGGGACCTGGGAGTGGGGATAGGGGAGGACAGGTGTTCACCTCAGCGCCTGTGTGTGAATGTTTACGTCTGTTTTTCCCTCAACACCTGAACTGGAGTCCAGAAGCTTGTTTGACAGCAGATTAAGTCAAACTCCCCGACTCAAGACGGCTGCTGCAGCAGGGCTGAGTGCAGTGGCGGGGTGACGGAGGGGTGGGCAAGGCGCAGGCAGCTCCCACCACCAACCGGGCATCTCGCCTGCTGAGCACTGCCTCTACCCCACCTCCCAAAACTCCTGTGCCTGCTGGAGCCACTGTACTGGTGCCACGGCTCACGCGTCACAGGAGTAACTGCCTGAGACAGCAGTATGCAAGATTTAAGTTTACTTAAGAAAACACTGGATTTGATATTTTAATGTTTCCTTCTGCCATATAACCTCCAGGCCATTCAGCTTCCTCAAAACATCAAATGTCTTTTTTTCCAGTGGAAATTTCAAAATGGGGGGGAGGGGGGGAGGGGAGAAGAAACAGCTTAAAGACAGACATTGTGCTGTAAAGTGAAAACATACAGGAGATGGTTCAGAGCCACAGGATGCATTGTATCCAGTGTCATGTAAAGGCTGGATATATTAATTTTGCCTGTTTAAGAAGACGAAGTTATAAAAACATATTCATGAACAAACAACATAACCTTGACCAACCAGTCTGAAAGAGTTCAAGGCTTGTTCTCTGATGTACTGCCATATATGTGAGCAGATAAAAAATGGCAGCAGAAGCGTTGGCTAGAAACACTGCTGAAGTACAGCTGCCAAGAGCGCAAAGGGAGTACAGTGGTCATTATAGGCAGGCAGTGGTATCTTTGGGACTGCAAAGCCTTGCTGAACCCTGGGAAGGCAATGATGTCAACCTACTAAGTAGTTAATGTCCTGTCACATACCTCTGTGTTTAGCCCTGGCAGATACCCCCAGAGATTCATACTGCCTATGCTTGATGGTCATCCTGGGACCCCAGCGGTGCAGACAAGCTCACTCTTAGAAGAATACAATTCCTCACTGAAGGAGTGGATCAAGGAATGTCTTTAAGACTACAACAGCACAGGAATTGCAGGGCTGTATGTTAACTATAAAGATGACTTAATTTGTTATTCTTAAATAGTTCTCTTTATTCCTTCTCCCTCTCTCTTCATAAATACAATGCATTTTTCAAAGACCAAATTTAGTGCTGTTGTAAGGGGAAGACTGATTACACTGTCTGTAGCTAAGCAGAAAGTCTGGAACTGCTGAAAGCTGCATGAGCTAGACTCCCACTTAATAAATTGAGTCCAACCTATGGTCTACCAACCCTTGTCACAAACTATCAGCCATGTTAAATGGGAACGCATCTTTAGGAGCCGAGGAAATTAAATAAAATTACATGCTGTGTTTCTAAGTGTTCTGAACTCTTTCCTGCTTTGTGCTGAAATGTACCTAAACAACAGAGTTGGCCTTACCCCTACTCTGTGAAGCTAAAAAGCCTCTGGCCTGTTTATGTTCAAATAGTGGTTTTGAATGCAATGGAAATACTGCAGTAGTAAACATACTACTATATTTGGTTAATTTTTAAGTTGCAAATACTAGGGGTGGAATGTCTGCCTTTTGCATCAGATAAGGGAAGATTCCTCTAAGAGGATTTCAGAGGAAATTATTTTTTAAAAATAACAGAATAAGGAGCTTCCTAGTGTTAGCACTGCACATAAACTTTAAAGCTCATTCCTTGCAGACTATCATCAGAGTTAACCAGATGCCTCTTTCTGTGTTTTGGGATATTCCACTGCAGTTTCTCAGCTCTGCCTCCCTTAAAAGAGTTAAAGCCCTCTCATTGCTCTGAAAAATATCCATTTACTCATATGTTATTCAAACTGACCATAGACTTGTCAAGTTGACAGGTTTTTGTCCCCCAAAGGAAAAGCACAGTTGCAGTTTCTCTCACAGTACATAACTGGGGTATAATAAATGCAGTGAAAGTGGTTCATTCTGGATGCCAGACACACGTAAGTACTAGCTTTCCTGCCCTTGTCTCCCTGCAGACAAAAGACCTCAGCACAGAGAACACAATGTCACCCAGAACCTGCTCAGATTAACCAATTATACAGTGAGTTGATAGTGTCCCTGAAATCTTTGCCATGTGACTTTAGACCTGTTTTGGAAATGGCATAGTTCCCAGAAGACTTAAACCAAAGAGAAACAAGCATACTGCTTGGGTCAGAAAACAAGTGAATTGAGCACAGATGAGATGAATGAGGTCTGTGTTAATATGGAACATCAATTTATCACCCCAGCTGAACACACAAAGGTAATTTGTAAAACCGCAGTGTTTATTAAACCAATTACAAACAGGTGCACTTGAAAACAATATGGCTTCCATCCTCTTTAGGCTTACAGAAGAGACGAGATTTCTTCACATATTTTTTTCCTCCCTCCTCCTTTTTTTTTTTTTTTTTTTTTCCTTTTTTTTTTTTTTTTTTTTTTTTTTTTTTTTTTTTTTTTTTTTTTTTTTTTTTTTTTTTTTTTTTT